>OENT01001432.1:0-44340 GCA_900239685.1 Rotaria macrura
ATCGATTGAGCAAGGTTCAGCAGAAAGTGGTCGTGGCTTACATGTAATGCCTCTGAAGCGACTCCAGTATGTTGGGCAAATTCACCGGAATAGACTTGTGCGTGGACTGCCGAATGAGTTTCCTTTGAACAGACGTATCTCTCATTCACAATGCGATTGAAATAGAAATCCTCCCGATGTTCGAATGAGCCATCATCAGAACCATTGACTTTTGCGAGAAGGAACTCCATCGGTGAAAGATGAGAAAACCGACGGGACTACTTCGATGATGCCAACTAGGTCGAGTCGCTTGTTTATAGCATTGGCATTCGTTCTCACCCAAGATCGTCCACACGCTTGACTGGTTCCTGAAAAAGAAGAACTCTTCGAAAATCTGTCGCATAATTTTATTCGAGTGAAAGTGTCTCAATAAGTCGAGAAGAGTACGAGTGCTACGATGATCGACACATCAGCTCTACGAGAGACTTGGAAACGCTCTTTGAAAAAGGACTGGTTGGAACCGGCATCGTCCGAGGATTCTGCCATGAAACCAAATGACGCCGAGTAACAAACACTGAACTATCCGGACAAAGCATGAACATGTTCAAGCGTTGAATAAATCCTTATCGATTCTCTCAACGAACGCAAGATCAACACGTTCGTCCTTATCGACCTCTTTGGTGCAACGCTGTTAATTGACTTCACCGAGATTCCGATCATAATTAATTGTAAGTGAAGATAAGTGACAAGCCAAGAATCGGAACCTTGTCCGAGAGAAGCAACTTGTCTTGGTAGACCGGCAATCGTAAAACTGAATAGATGAAATCGTCGGCGCCAATCGAATGTCAACGAAAGACATTCGTCGATATCTTCGATGAAATAGATCACTCAAGGGACTCACTTCAATGTTTGTAAACTTTATCGAAATAAAGAGAATTCGCGTTTTCTCTCCCTTTTACATTGAATATCCTCGAAAGACTTCAGTTTTATTCTTCCGAAGAAAAGTCCACGTCTCGGTTTGCATCTGTTCTTCAATTAACTTGCTTTTCATTTTGAACAGTCCTCACCCGACTCGATAAATCATCTTTCATACACAACTCGGCCGTCTCAGATATGCAAGACAAGCGAATCGATTCTCTCGCATCAGAAACTCTCTAGACGAATGGCAAGTGAACATACATGGTCACTCTTATTTAGACTGGGGAAAAGGATAAATCGGCATTGAGATTGAAAAAAACATCGGCATTTCTATGAAAGGCGAAACGTTGATCGATTTCTTGATGACAAACGCATGAAGTAGAAGTCTCCTCTCTGAACGTTTGGGTGTCGCTGATTACTGAAATGATTGTTCATCGGCGAAAATGAACAAAAGACTGAAGTCGACTGATAACTCATCTCGAGATGCTTGTTTTTTAAAATAAAAACTTCGTAGTTAAGTTCGTCTACTCTGATCAATGGCACGAACAGTGTTATTTTATCGAATGATTATAAGATGAACGAATTCAAGCTAAACCATGCCAATCGAGCATCGGGTCAAAATCAATACTTAGATTTCGCCACTTTCTACTCAGACGAGCCGTTTTGTTTGTTTGTCAACAATCAACATGAATGGAAAAGATGAAGAATATTTTCAAGTGGCGCCCTCATGAGGACAAACAGAGCTATCGACGATTTTCATAACGCGATTTATCGAACGATCAGCAATTGAACATTGTTATTCAATCAATAGAAATAGAAATTCATTGAAAACGTCAAAGATTTAATTCGTGAACGAAGAATAACATTCGTTTCCAGCTGATAAGCCGAACGCAATCGAAGCTCGACGTCAAAACAATATTTGAATCGAATAAAATCTACGAAACGCAATTCTAAATTCGAATCGATATCATGAGTAAACATAGTTTCTATTTTCTCTAGTCGATTTTACAACTCTGAACTAATAGAAACGCTTTGAGCGTACACCAGATGTGCTCATTCTTGAACAGCGTTCGTGAAAACTTTCGACTCCGACTTGAGCAATATTGAAATTCCCGTGGTATGAAATGTCGGAGAAGAAGGAAATTTTCTACTTGCGTCAAACAGCGTGATGAAGCCAGTTAAAATGTCTTGATTAGTTCTTTGCTACTGCGAACCCTGGTTGTTCAAGTGGCCATTTTAGGACACTGCAAGAGTATAGGGAAAGCGTGAAAATTAGGAAACTTGAAAAATACATTTTTTTCTAGTCAAATCTATCAACAATAGAATGAGGAAAGAATTGTTATTTTCAACGATTGAAACTTGGAAAAGCTTTACTTCATGGCACTGCCACCACAGATTTTCGATCTATACATGGCAATAAACACTGAAGACAATGTCAAACTTTTGCATCTTTCACAATGAATATTTAAATGCAAAACCAAACTATTAGAAGGAGACCAGTTCCATGTCCTGCCCTTTCCACGAGCAACTTCAGTGGCCTAATTCTCGGCACCAGTGAAAGTGAACTCAGCCAATCTATTTATACGATTTGCATAGAGGAACAGATCAATCATAGCCTATAGTCAAATGACTGTACAAACAGCGTCAGTTTTAGAACTCTTGTGAAGGGTAAAGAGTTAAGCTGAGATCAATATGCGCCACAATAAATTGTTTCAAGCAAGTTCTACATAAATCTGCAAAAGCCAAAAGAAAGACTTTCTTTTATCTTTACAACGATTATTTTCAGAGGAAATTTACCATTTCTATATGAAGTGTTTTTATCAAATTGCTTAGCCTTTGTCACGACGCGTGATTTCACGGCTTTTGAACATTGTTTTTTGTTATTGCAGGACGGTTATTCAGCGACATTAAAACGCCCAATAGTTTTTATTATGGCAATAACGCATAATGTTCTTCTCGTTCATGTGTCTGAACTTTGATCGCTCGATTTGGTCATGAACTATTACCGGATAGACTGGCCTATTACCAGCGTGCTTGGCCCGCTCATCTATGTGCGTGTAGCATTGCCGTATGTCGAATCTTTGGCTCGTATTGTGTCAAGTCAAGTATTATCCCGGACATCACGTCAATTGCACGTTACTGTTGCTGATTGTGACCTTGCAAATATTTTACTGTACCCACAACTAATCTTCTGATTCCGATGATTAATTTACATAGATTCACTTTTGTTCGTGGATTTCCCTCACTGCCTAGAATTGAATGGTCATTTTTCGAAATGTTGACATCGTCTAACATCGTGCCCGTACTTTGAAGCGCTAATATGTCTCTTTTTTATTTATATGAATAATCTGAATCGCAATTCTCCATCACCAATTCCGATGGTCATCGTCGCGTGGATGTTAATTTCTCTTTTAATCCTAGCGTTTGTTCGGCGCGAGTCAATATATACCATGCGGCAATCGTTTTCATCGGCGCGAAATAATTGATGCAACCTTCGTCGTCAATCACTGATCCCATAGAGTACAATCGAGTAATAATGAAGATCTTTTTGTAAATTATTCTGCAATTATATTTATACTCATTCCTTAGTAACTTTATCTGCAGCTGAAACGAATAAATAGGATAAAGAAAACAATGTTCTTTTCATTTGAATGATTCGAGCTTGTCCTCTGAACAATCTATACTAATATGCTGTTTGTTCTTTTAGAAAAATTGCCGTGAATATCATCATCATGTGTGCGTATACTCTTCCGTGGGCCTTCGATAACTTCTTTTATGCACCTTCGCTGATAGATGTATCACTCATATACGAATATTCAAAATGCCTTCTCAAACAACTAGTTCCTATCATTGTTCGATCGCATCGGCACACAACGGTTGCATCAGGACAAATGATGGATTCACCATTATTGTTTCTACCGAATGTCGTACAAATCGATGAAATAAAAGCATCGCCGGTATCTTATTACAATAGCTCTCTTCATGCACACTTAACTGCTCTTCGCCAAATAACATTTCTTAACAGTCGAAATTGTCTAAACTGTCATTCCTCACTTCCAGTAAGTGTTCGCTCTAGTCGTCTTCTGCTTTTCGATGAATGTCCTGACATTGAAACAAACTCACGTTCTTTGCGTATAACTATGTGTAATATGCAAATAACTCCCGATCGTACTAGTGGAAGTATCGAAAAGGCAGCACGTGAGCTCACCGATTCTGGCTTTTATTTTCGAGTGGAATATGGCGTTTCCGGTGACGAAGATCTACACCGGACTCTACTTGAAGAACAAGCAAGATTCATCAGATACTTGTGCACTCGTATTCTCCTCTCGGCTCGCGATAAAACAACCTGATTATTTAATTAAAGAAGATGCTTGTGGAATAACAATGTGTTTTTGACTCGTAAATAAAACAGACAAAACAATGATTTCCAATATTTGTCAGCCCTATCAGATATGTTGTGTAACTATAGTCTAGATTATTTTTTTGCTTACTTTTGTTTAACTTACTGTGGAAATAAAACATTCCATAGTAGATTCAAATAAACATAAAGAAAAGACTTTATTCTCCGTTCAAATATTGAGTAGCTGACAAGGATAAAGATTTGCAAGAAATACTATTTTAATTATTTGATTCCATTGAAGAAATGCAGCCATGTATCAAATAGTTGGTCTGAGAGAGAGAGAGGGAGAGAGAGACAACCGTCAGACTTTCTCGAAATCGATATACAATTAGATCTAGTCATTTTAAAAATAGTTCGAACCTATTTGTGCAATCATGAAGAGTGAAGACTTCAAGCTCTACAACAGAAGAGATGTCGATACTTAATCTTCAGGCAAAGAAAATATTCAATACATTATCTGAACAAGTCGTCCAGCTGATGGGTTATACCAAAAGCACTTGCTTGGCGTAAATGACATTCACATGGAATTGTATCAATTAGTGATTTAATTGGAATTCTATCGCAAATTGCAATTGAGTCTAGTGCAACATAATTAGTTCATCCATGTAATTACAGCATATGGTTTATCAAAGCATTGGGTTACAGTAGGAAAAGGGTATTAGTGCAGATCTGGACTCTGACCATCTGATCTATCTGACACACACTCTTATTGACTTATATAGTTTAGCACAGCATCGAGCATGAAAACGAGAGACCTGCGCGACAAACTTTTCATTGTCCCGATCCCGTTTGTCCCGTTGACACAAAATGTTTAGATGTCGTATCGTTCCTCCGAAGAAAACAAGACACCTTTTCTTCACAATCAATCGGAAATAGAGGAATAAAAACTTGATCGATATGAAAATAGATCGAGAAATGTAAGACTAAAGTTAATTTGTTTTTATTAAAACTAGAAACTGCCACTCTCAATTATAAATATGAATTAATAATCAGGGTGTGTCCATTTGTGTGTGCGTGTGTGACTGAAGGTTGGGTAGATCAAAGATCTGCACCCACACCGCTTGTTTTGCTCGAATAAATGTATAAATGTCGATATTTGAGAAAAAGAATACTCTCCCGTTTACATTGCATATTGGCTCTTTATATATCTTATGAGAATATTTTTATCTAATCACTATTAGGTTAGTGAAATCGAGCTTATTTTGATAGATTTTATTCGAAATGTATAAACTCATTTAAACTAATCTATATGTACAACTATTCTCCATGTATCAGATAAACATGTTCTCTTTTTATCTCAGTAATTTTATCTATGATTGTTTGAGAATTCTTTTTTTATTATTTAACATTTTAGTAGCGATCAACTGCCAGCTTTAGAAGATTATTCTCTTTTAATTAAACTGAACTATTTTTCATCTCAATTAATTTGCGTATCGATACGTTTTTGTGTCGCACAATTCACGTAAGATCAATTTTCGTTTCGAATAATTTTCGTATCGACTAATCTTTTTCTCGATCAATTATGGTATCCACCAATTAATGTCGCTCAAGTTTGATACACCATAAAAACAAAGACGCTCACACGTACAGATAATTAATAATTTACTGTTTATTAAGCGCCCCCCCCCCCACTCAAAATTTGAAGTTTTCATCGAAAAACTGAAGAATGAAATAAATGCATTTTCGAGCTCTTTGAAGTGTGTAGATCAAGCATCAATACGACTTACAGATATTTTTCTCCTAAAATGTGAATTTTATGATAAAAAAGTGCCAAATGGCTAACAGGTTTAGACAAAGAGATTTTAGAATTCGGGACATTGCTTTTTCGATTTGTCCCGAGTCCCGTGTGTCCCGTCCCGAGGATTTTTGAGATGTCCCGATCGCGTTCGCCCCGTCCCGCAGGACTCTAATGAAAACTAATATAATTGTACAAATTTAGATGTTGAACTGATTGTTTCTTTTTAATCAATAATAACTGATTGTTTTCACCAAATATTATTAGCTGAATTCGAGGTGCATGATCAAGCAATTGTTCGAAATCGATGCTCCAATGCGTGAACACAGTGTTTGCTTAATTGATTTGCTATAGGGTGGATTATTTCAACGTATTCTAAAATTTGTATATTGGCTATTCAATGGCAAATGTTAGCAAAGCGAAAACGGAATCGGCATAGGTATTTTTTTCGAAAAGCTAGAAAGAAACCAGATGGAATGTACGTGCATGATCATATCAGCAATGACTGCTTTGAATAGAACCTGGTGAGTTTGAATGGATCGGCTCGTGGAGAGTGTGGGTGTATGCACGCGTTATTGGTCTGTAAACCGACAGCCACCACACCCCCGAGATGCCGAATTTGAATACAAGCGAAGCTTTCAATGCTTATTGTCAGTTCGGAAATTTAGAAAAACCAAAAAACCATGCTAATCTAGAAAAAAAGAAGAAAACGTTTCCCTAATCAATGATTTGGAATTCAGACGAGACATCTATTTTCGTCTCAGAAAAAATGAGTGAGATTTCTCTTTTAGTTGTTTTTTAATGGAATACATTAGTGTCTAGCTGTGGAAGATACCTGCTACTTTTAGTTCGATTTTAAATAGGACTCCACTGGGAAGCATATGATATAAATTCGAAGATTGGAAAAAAGTGCAAACCAACGGAGAGGGGAAAACATCAGTTGAACTTTTTTTTACGCCGAAAAGCTATCGTTGAAGAGAAAGCGTTGCTGAGAAACAGAAGAAGGAAACTCGCACTATTTCACGATGATTCGTTCGATTTACCCAAGTGATTCTAGCACGCGCATTGAATGTTGCTGCAAAGAACGACGACAACCTATGTTCTGCTGAGACAAGTTGTAAACCAGTTCACAAGTGGTGTTGCGAACAGCCGAACTATGCGAAAGAGAAACAATTCATCTTTGTCCCATGTCGCAGCTGATGCAGACGACGCATCCAGGAAAAAGAAGTTCGGTAGTTAAAACCTTTTTGGTAAATAATCTACGCAAAGTAATTATAATGCATAGATTCTGAGGGAATTATCGAGAATTTTACCATTAATTCTTTGCAATTCATTATGATGCATGAAAAATTTGAGAATAAAATGTGCTACAATTGAAAATCTCCACGACTCCAATGCATTTTCTCTCAAACTTTTCATGCTTTATAATGAATTGCAAAGAATAATGGTAAAATTCTCGATAATTCACTCAGAATCAATGCATTATAATTACTTTGCGTAGATTATTTTACATTATTGACTGTATAAAAAACAACTGCTACATAATAAACTGCTATTCTTCAAAAACTATTCAGCCTTAATCACCATTTGAATGGCATCAAAGACGTTTCGATCTCCCATGGAAAAGCCCCACGAGATTTCAATCTTTCCAAGAAGCATGCTTTCCATGAGCAGGGCCCCAGCTTGATCATTAGGAACTCTTCGTTCAAGCGAAAAAAATAAGAATAAATTACCATACTCACCGATTTCGATACTCAACAAAAGCACACCATATGTCTTCCCCTCAGCGAGTTGTGGTCCAAAGGGTCATCCCTCTTTCTGCCAGGTGTTTGCAATGAAGACGGATGCAATATCATTTATGGTTAAGTTACTTTCGCCTTAGGCCGACTTATCATAAGTTTGAAAGGGTTGATGTTTTTTCAAATTCGAGCCACACTTTTGCCACCCGTTTATCAAAGCGATGGATATTCTGAGTATGCGCTCTGGGTTAGGCATCCCACATCGAGAATTCGATAACGAATCCCCAGATAGTCAATAGGAATTCATAAGGGAGTTTACTGATCGTCCCTAGGGACTATTAAGGCAGTACCCGTTTAAGTGACCAAATTCGGCAAGCACTCTATGATGAGTTTAGCCAATGCTGAAGAAATTCCTTAAAATCTGCCCTAAAATTCAGTTATTTACTTTTTCACAATAATTGTTTGTATGTTTATTATGAGTCGAAATTGGTTTTTCTGAAAACGAATTCTCATTTTCTTAAAATGATCCTCTACATAATCTGTAGAGCAGGCTTCGTCTCAGTGGATGAATTCCATTGATCGAATATTAAGTCACATCGAAATGACGACTTATCGTCGAGAGGACTCAGAGAGCATTCCCAATGACATCTATCACTTAAAACAATTAATTTTCAAAATAAACAATTATTTCCTTGGCAGCTTGATCTTCTTTTAAACTTTCATGGGCGCGAAAGAAAGCCGTGAATGCATACCTACACTCCCTCGCAGATCATCCAAGGAGTCCTTGCCATGAATCCTCGCAGAGCTTTTCTTTTTTCGTTCGCTCTATAATTCGGCGGCTTTCAAGAACTTCTCATGGGGTCCCAGTAGCTCCTTGCCAATTCAACGTTTTTCAGAGGATTCGCAGGGCATTCGTTGAGGGATTCTCGGTTAGGGATCCTGTCATAATATAAGCATAATATGTGCTGAGGGAAAGTGAATCTTTGTCGCCAAAAATTTTGCGATCTATGGCATGGAAGAGGAATTGTTTGTTCATATAATTCGAGTTACAATTTACAATATAGAATCATTTAAATGTGAACATCTCCATCGACGTGAAAATTATAGTCTAATCTGTTGTCCACAAGTATGTATTAGTACTAAAGATGATCTTCGTTGTAAATGCGCATCTTGTTTTCAACCAACTAGAGTTAATAAATCGGATTGCCATTGAAGAGATCACATTTTTCGTTGAAAAAAAGAAAGAAATGAATTCTACGCAAATAATTGAAAACTTAATCATCGATATGGAAAAGGTAAATAATTAGAAATGGCAAGTGATAATACTACGATTGATATTTATTTTTCAAAACTTGCTAACTAGTTTAGTGATTGTTTTATTTCACTGGTTCATAATGATATGTATTAATCAACAGATCGATTGGGTGATTCTCGGCATTGACACTGATGTATCAATTAAAGTTAGATTTAATATATTTTACATGTGTCGAGTGTAATAGGACGATTATATTTAAAGCAAATTGTGAACATTCAATGTTTACCGAATATATGTGAACAATTCACTAGTGGAAAGAAATGCTCCATTCCATCGGTTTACCATGAGATTGGCCAAAGAGAAGAAAGAACAAGAACAAAAAATCTTCTTAGTTTATTAAAACTTTTATTTTTCTAAATTTTTCTTGTGTTTCTGATAAACCGTATCGTTAAAACTAGGGGTGTTAGCTTAGCATCAGCATTGCATTAATTAATGCCCTTTTAATGTCATTCCACAAGAGATTAAAAAAGTAACTTCGCGCTCTTGTGTTAGTGTTAAAAGAACAATTAAAGATTTTCGTATTAGTTTTCGTGAAAAATGTATTAAGTAATGCTTGTTTAATGCTAACTAGAATTCGGTACTAACACCAAAGTATTAAATTATTTTTTTAACAGTAATATAAAAGTATTAGCAAATTTGAAACACTAATGCCAATCCGACACCCCTATAACAAATACAGTCGTCGAGGGCCCCTACTCGTTGACCATATTCAATCACCCGGGATCAGAGCAACTAGAGCAAAGAGAAACGTGTATCTGTATCAGTCCACACATCCAAGGTAAACGAACGAGAAGACGATGTGATCGAAAGAGATTTTATCGAACAAAGACATGACGTCGAAACAAGAAAAGAACGGCATGATACCAAGGAAAAAGAAAATCTCGATCTATATGAAATTAAGGAGATAAGAAAAACACAGAAAGCACAATGTGAGAACTCTGGCTCTAACACTCAGCCTCACACACGCTTCTCGATATTGCATTCGTCTCTTCGTCAGATATTCGACGTCAAAGAGAGCTATTTCCTTTAGTTTTTCCGTCATAACCCATTACAGAGTAAATGAATCAACCAGATAAGACTCTTAACCGAGTCGATACTGGTCGTGGTAGCTATACGTGATATTCTTTAGTTTCGATTTCAGATATCTTGGCAGCTCATACCCAACTGGTCCGAGCATTATTTTCCTAAAGAGTACCAACTATAATTTTAACGGAAAATATAACATAAGTGAACAATATTATATTGATATTACAGTTGTTATTGGATCAATGTTTTCTTCAGCGTGCCTTTACTTTATTTGTTCAACGCCCGATTTCGCTACTTGTTGAATTTTATCTTTATTTCAACACCATAATTACTACGCGCACACTTTTTCAACGCTACTCTCCAAACTCTGAAATTATATTCCCATCCCTCCATCCTTCGCATCGATGATCGTGTATATTCTCAATTGTTCTCTCTCTCTCTCTCTCTTTTGTGAAAAGAGAACGATGAGCACATATACAAGGTATACAGTAGCGATTACAAAGGTATTGAAAAAGAACGATGTACAGCGCTGTAATTACAAAAGCATTGAACAAACATGAAAATAATGAGTCGTGTGACGCAAGTGTTCGAGGACGACACCGCACGAGAACACGACAAGATAAGAGTCACACAAGGCAAGTATGAATATCACGTACAGGCGATAGCATATCACATCAGTATATCTCGTGGCACAATAATTTGGTAGAGCATGAAAAAACTAACTGGGTATGTGTTTAAGTAACGTCTTCAAAATTTTTCAAACCCGAGAAAAGATCATATTTCACTGATTTTCTCAGGCAAAGTGTAGCCTATCCTCCAGCTTCTCCAGAACGCCGAAAGCTAAACATCTGAAATCTTCAGGAGATGTAGACCTCGATCAATGGAAAAGAAGTTGCCCTGAACTCTGGATTCCGCAATGCTTCCTTGCGTGCGATTTCTTCGCGCAGATACATTCTAAGAACCTTTTTTATTTACACACTAAAATAAAAATGTGTCATAATTTACGACACAAAAGCGTATTACATCAGCTGCTCGTTGCGGACCATTTTGTCCAGCATAAGAGCATGAAACATTCTGTAAGCATAGTTCGAATCTACCGTACAGTACATTTTTCATTTTTTTCTGTAAAAACACGTTAGGACATTTTTCAATTGATTTCCATTTAATTATTGAGCTATAAACTAAAAGGAAAAAATCTATTTCCGAATAAACATGGATACGTTTTTTTGTATTAAACTGAATGAATGTTCGAGTGAACTAATTCTTTGCAACAGGTAATGAACATCTGAAAAATCTGAGGATTGGTCGAAAAAGACCGAAAATTCAATTTTAGAAAATTTTTTGTCATGCTTTTATATGAAAAAATTCATTACGAATCGAACGTTTTTGATTCTAAACTATTTACATGTTGCAAAGAATTAGTTCACTCGAACATTCATTCAATTTAATAATTATTGCTATTCTGAATAACTCAAGTAAGTCAGCTCGTGGGATCGGACTAGCTTTTAGTTGGTACGATCTCCAACAGACCACTTTAGGGCAGTCGTTTCTCGTCCATCGACCAAGATTAGCATGTGCTTGAATAATCAATGAATCGAGAAACGGTTTTGAAAATGTATGTTTTGTTTGTTCAATTATGTCGTTAATATACAGTTGTATATGCATTACAAAACGGTCAATGACTAGTCACGAGACAGAATGTGACATCTTCTAATTACGTCACATTTTTATGCTGAACATCACGACACAATAACTAACGACATTGAAGCGCGGCGCATGTTATTTTAGTGTGTAGAGTGCACGACGCACTCATGTAACCCATAGAATTCTGTTCCTGGTGACCCTCATTCTCTTGCTTTCTATACTGCATAAAAAGGAGTAACAGCGAGGATGAGTAAAGCCGATTAGAACTCAATGAGAGAAAGAGAGAGAGAGAGAGAGAGAGAAAGAAAGAAAAGAAAAAGAATGTTCTTTCCTCTCGAGCGTCACATATAAAGGCGAGTTGTATCACCACCGTGCTTTCACATTCATTTCGAACAACTACTTTTAATATTGGAGGGGTGGATTAATGGGTGAATAGAAGATTCACATTTATACCCACTCACCCTTCTGTCGATACCTACTCACCAAAATTATAAACACAAAATTCTAGCTGCGTGCTAGTTTGAATTCCATTTCAGTGAACGAGTACTCGCACTCATTTTTCTGTGTGAATGCATTTTTCGACCACAATGAAAACTATTATTTTAGCGATGCTAACCGGCCGAGAACTTCGATGATGCATATGCAAAACAAAGAAAAGCATTTCTTTTCTTCTATTTTTCTCGTGCGTTCCTACGGTGCACTATAAAAATAGTGTGTGACTTATTACCCATAGATTGCGGCTAGTTTTTTTAATCAGTTTGAGCGAGAGAACGAATAAAAAAGATATAAATAGCACATTATGCCCTCTCTCATTGCTTGCCAATTTTTTCTGTTCGATCTAGAACAACGTTTATTTATTTTATCGCATAGAACAATAAAATTTCAGTTATGTCGGACAAGCAACAACACGAAAATCATTGGGAGTCGCATCGACACGCATCGAAGACGACACAAATCGGCAATCAGCCGCCGGTTACTGTTGGCAAGGATATATCGGCCGAAGGTTGTTTCGATGTAAAGAATAAATCCATCGGTCAACACCAAAATAGTATCAAATGAAAATGATCTCTCAAGGAAACGCGACATTGGCATTTCTCGTATTGAATATTCAAGCAATGTTTCTCTCTGATGTCTGTGCACCAATAAATAAAATGAAAGTCGTCGCACAATATATTCACGTGCATTCGGAAAGTACTCAACAAACAAGATCATGATGGACCCCTTTTCTTTCTGTTGGGTAAAGCGCAAAAACAAACATCAAGTTTCTTGAGAAAAGCAAAAACAGTGTCGTTCATAGATCGACTCTCAGAATATCGGCATTCTCGGTGGACAAGATGATTTGAGGTTCACTAAGTGTCTTATTCGAGGATCTATGGTCAGATACATAGCATCTCGATATTCTGCTGCTTCAGCGTGGAGGAAACTGCAAAGCAAACCTCTTCGATTTTCAAGTTGCTTCGGCTATGAACATATACCATTTCAGTTGATTTTTTTATTAAAGGTCTGTGATTACAATTGGTTATTGCTACAAATAGAAAATAAAATGGTTCATCTACTCGATGTGTATCCCAAGTAGGCTTTTAACAGTCACTGTACATGATCCCTGCTTGAATCTCGCCGATTTTTTTTCTTGAGGACGGAGAGACACTGTTTTCAGTACTTGATCTGCTTTTCTTTTCCACGAAAGGTCGAGCCTGATTATCAGCAATCAATCCAAACAGGCCTGTGTCTCGAATGATTTCTTTCAGTCGCAACGCTATCTTCTTCCGAATCACCAAAGTCAGAATGTTCTCAGCAAGGGTGTGAGTGTGAACAAAGCAATCGGAACCGTTTTCGTCCTTGCTCCTCAGACTCATCAGACAGCTCAAATCTTGTTTGCGTTTATCTTCTCGAAAGAAATAAAGTTTCAGTTAAACCAGTCAGCACTATTTTAATTAGTCCGAAGATCCATGGATTGATTGAAGGAATACATAGCGGTTGTCTACAGAGTAACCGCGATCGATTTTATCCTTGCTTAATCATCAGATGAATTCGGAAACTATTACTGCACATCGATCAATGACGATCGGTAAAAGTTGATGAAAGTCAATTTAACGACATCGTACAACTTCCTACATTGAATATTGTAGTTGTAGTAGCAGCTGTGTTAAACTATATATTTTAATAAAACATTTGATTCTTTCGTTTTGTGTTGTATTTTAATAATAAATATTCGTAATACGTTAAATCTTCGATCTTATCGGTCATCTTCAGAACGTAATGTTTTCAAAAATTTTTATTTACAATATTGAAGGTAAATACCACTAAGCCTTGACCGTAAGCAATACTACAATCATCATCACGTCCACGATCTTACCATGCATAAAAACATTTGACTATTAGAGTACTGAAATGATTAGCTCAATCCGATGTGTCTTGAAAATCTTGACTATTCAAAAACCATTCGTGCAGACGTTTTCTCATCATATGCGCATAGTTCGATTTTTGATACTGAATATCTTCACTAGGACTGATGGGACTGAGCTAAAATTGACAGTATTCCAATGGCACTGAGGCCGATCGATGAACTAAATTTGAAACGAAAATCCTTCAGTCAAAATTTTCTATATTTCTACTTTTATTCGATTGATTACCCATGTAAAACAAGATGTAAAAGGTCAGTTTGAACAACCAAAAAAATCGATTTTAATCCTGATATTTGAAATAATCGATTATCATCTGATTTTGTTGTGATTAGTACTGTTAAAAGTATTGATTAAAATCGATTTTTCGATTCTTTTTCCTACATGGGTATTGGTACGAGCATCGACTGTGTTATCAACATCAGACGTTCGATTCTGCCGACTCCGATTAACAACGACGGAAGAATCCTAAACTTGACAATTCGGTTCGATAGAGGTTGAAATGTTCGGATTGTGAAAAGGCGCACTATCGCTATTTCTTTTGGCGTCAAGACGTGTACCAATTCTATCCCGAGATTTATTGTCATTATCTTCTCATGTAACTGTTTGTTCTGAATTAGTCGAATCTTTTTCTTGTTCATTCATTGTGATTCTGTACGCTTTCGGGTCTATGTACCAGTCGTTGGTTGCATACTTGATGGATTAAGCGATAATGACTTCGCAATACAAGAAGTACGATCGTTGCTGATCATTTAAATGTATGACAAAGATTTTATTCTAGCGCTCTAGACGACAAGCTAAATGAAAGACAAGAAAAGGAACGAGAAATGAAAAAGCAGACATTTCTTTTTCTGTGCCTTCTTATGTTTTTTACGGATATTGTAAAAATATTTGTGCAGACAACTTCTCTTGCAATTGTGAGCCTCTCATTTGGGAACTGCGTCGAATGGTGTCAACCACCACATTTCACGAAGGTTAAATGACGTTTACTTAGAATCTTAGCCAGTCTGATATGGAGAAGACTCGCACTAAATCGCCTACGTTTGCGTGGCATTTGACCGTAATTATATCAATAATCAACGATAATCGATATTAATAATCAGTCATATCCTATCAGTAATACTAATGACAACAGGTTAATGTTGAGCAACAAAGAGAAAAAGCGATGAGACAGCGCGACGAATACAACGAACAATGAGCAGAAGAATAACGAAAAAGAAAGATGGCAACAACGAGAGAAGAAGATGACGCACAGAAAGAGAAAAATTCAAATGCGCAATAAAAAAAGGAATGACGCAAAAAGGAAAGGTCATCAAGTACTCACGATGATCAACTCGATAATGCGTGGCGACAGAAAAGGAAAACACTTCGGCATAACATAAACAAGCTGGTGTCATAATTCAAGGTGGTCACGCAGGAAAACGTGTCAATGAAAGACCTTGTCTTTCATTCAAAACGATCACTTGGGATCGATTTTTTATTCATGTACCCAACGAACTTTAGATTCTGTTACACAACCAGTTCATTCACACAACCTAAATCATGTCGACTAGATGATTGGCGCATGCGTTCTTCTATCTTTCGTCCCCCTCCCCACTGGACTGAGTGAGCGAAAAAATAACTGATTCTATGCTCGACGAACTGTTCACGTGCTTTCTCTCGTGAACTTTAGCAACGCACTATCCATCGTTATTCAGCTGCATATGCAGAGAGTCTGTTTCTTTTTCTCGTTCGCTCTTTTCTTCTTCTCGAGAGAACGAGAGAACGAGAGAAAGACGCGAGAACAGAGATATATATAAGAGAGTAACAAGTAGGGAATCTTTCATTCTAAAAATCGAAGCAACTCTCATCATTCGTACTTCTCTTAAGCCTCGAGCGTTACTAACAATCATGCAAAACATGAAAGATGCTGGTCATGTTACTGCGGACAAAACGAGAGGTAAGGAAAAACTATACTATATGATTATGTTTATCAATAAACAAATGAATATTTTGGTTCTATAGATCTATCAAGTGGTGATGCCACTAAGGGAGCAACTAGTCGAGTTGCTAATGGCGGCACCGCTGTTGGAGACAAATGTATTTGCAAACTTTTTAACGTAAAAAACTAATGCATTATTTAATCTAGTCGATGACGCCATTCGTGAAGCCAAGAAAGAAGGACACAAAGAAGGAGTCATGGAGCAGATTGGCGATTCCATCTCACATGCCTATCATTATGTTACTGAGAAAGTTTCTGGTTGGTTTTACTTTTATTTGTAGCAAAGCAAAATAAAACTTGACTGTTGTTTTTGTTTCTAGAAGCAGCAAGTGCTGCGTCGTATGACGCTCACAAGGAACAAATGAAAGATTCGAATAACACAGCTGGCGAACGAGTTGCCGCTGCCTGTTCAGCTGCTGGAGACAAAATTGAAGAAAAATCCCATAAAGCTAAAGCTTCCGAACACAAAGAAGCTATGTAAATAGTATTCTGTAACTCTCATCATCTTTTTTCTCAGATACAGATATGGATTATTCTGTTTTTCTTTGAAGCGTGTCGTTTTTTTATATCCAAGCGTATACATAAATAAATATAATGTAGTAAAAAAATGAAATGTTTCTTCTCACATCTATCTCTTTGAATGAGAAGTCACGTGAATTATCGAAGGATGAGGCGCGCGATCAACGTGATTAGAACAGGGAGAGAAAAGAAACTGACTTCTTCGTGTTCCTGCAGAAAGGAATCGAACAATGTGAATAGTATTCCAGAAAGATTGACCGAGCCCTTCTCACGCCAATTCTCTGGAGAAGTGTGAAAGAAGTTCTATTCGATTAACAGTGTGCGCCATTCAAATAGATTACGCACATGAGTTCGTTTTGTTTCATGAAAAACTATTGACGCCTACTTGATATACGCAACCTCGAATCACGTTGGTGTCGTTTCGAATAAAGACAAAGTTAAGCTCATGACAATCTTATGTCTTTCATTAGTTGTTTGCTTCATAAATTGTTTTTTTCGCGCACGCTAGCGACCGACAGTGAGACAAGATCAGTCGTAATGGTGAATAAATATTTTGAAAGAGACCATACGTGTCGTTTGTAGACAGTGTCCCGAGAGTCATCGGCCGAAAACTGAAGTTCGGTATCTCCATTATGATTCGATTGGGTAAACTGGCTTCACATTAGCGGTCGAGGACACTTCCAAGGTTTTTATTCATAAATTCAAAGTTCTCTAATGTTCTTTCGAACTGGCATTTTCAGGTCTCATGCACAATAAACTCCTGGTCGAGTTAGAAATAACAACATGTAGGAGTTGATCTTGAATTTGTTTAGCTTCGTTTCATTATTATGAGCTTTTAGTCGTCCCGATCGATTTATGCGGCCTTGTCAACATTTTCCGGACGCCTTTTAAAAGGCTACTCATTGCTGTCAAGCGTAGTGTTCGTGGACAACGCTGAAGCCGTGCTGGTTCACCGAATTTGCCATTCATCGAAGTTTTTGATCGGGGAATAACTAGTCGTTTCACAGCAAACCACCGATCCTTGTGCTCTTTTCGAACGTGTTAAGGAAATGTTTAAAAAGCAATAGAAATAGAAATGAACGATTAGAAGTCTCAAAACGAAAGAAATCGACGAAAAAACCAACATGTATATGGAACCTGACAGTGCTAGATGGTATAAGAGTGTTGCATGTGGCGGTGCAAATACAAGTATCATTGATAAGGCACGTCTCCACCCAGCCACACGCAGATATTCAAAACGAACGAACCGATTCTATGGAAAAGAAACTTTCTAGACGAATCCGAAATGAAATAACATTAGTCGTTCTTTCTCTTACGGTATCATACGTCGTTGGTGTTCGTCATCACTCTTAATTAGACTGAAAAGTTGTTAAATCGACATCGGCATTGACACAAACAGCAACATTTCTATGAAACAGCAAATTTAACTGATTTCTCCATCCCAAAATCATGAAGTAGGAGTTTTCCTCTGAGAATGTTAATGCTCCTTGTCTGTGGTGTCATACGCGAGATGATTCGTTTTCGTCGTCGAGGAAACTATTCAGCTAAATTACGGATCTTGTATACTTGTTCATCGACAAGTGACTCGTGAGAACAAGTGGCGGCGAGTTTTACTCTGATCAATAATCGGAAATGATCTGTTTTATCGATTCCTAGTCAAGACAATGGTCGAAATTAGAATTCTGTTTGAGAAACAGATGCGTATTCATCAAGACGGGCTCCTCCGACGATTATTTAATTAATGATTAATCGAATGTTCTTTTGTTTTTCAACAAAAAATCGGTAAAACAATCGTTGATCGTTCAAATAATTGCTAGTAGTTGAAAATGAGGTGAAGAGCAAAATCGATCGATAAATCATCTGAAGAGAATTGGGTTCGTCTTTTGCGATTAATAAAACCGTTTTGTCTTGTCGAACTTTTCTACTGATTAAGATGAACAAATTCAAGTTGAACCATCTTAGTCAAGCATATTTGCAATTTGCTATTTTCCATGCGGTCGAGCACTTTTTGTTTGTGAACAAGTTGAAAATGGCACGACTCGTTTTTTCAAACATCGAGCGTGAATACGCGCACCCGTCAAGAATATCTTCGCGTGGCGCCTCGATGACAACAAAACATCGGCGGTTTTTGTGATGATCTATCGAAAGATCAACTATTGAGTATTATTATTCAACGCACAGAGATAAACAGAGGTCCATCGAGAACACACATGGTTTCCTTCGTAAGCGAACAAATTTATTTGTAACTGATCAATCGAACACGATTGAAGTTCGGCGCGAAGGGAATAGCTTAATCAAGTAAAATAAATGAAATGCAATTCTTAGTTCGAGCCGACATCACGCGTAAGCGTGTGCAGCCATTGGGCCGACCCAACCGCAGTTGGTGGATTTTATTGTTCATGAGAATCAAACTTCGAAATTTGTGAAATCGGCCATGTCCAAGTGATTTGTCTTGTCGCCGATGAATGAGCACGTTGTCAGCATTTACAGTTTAGAAGTCGTTTTTATGGTGTCAACGAAAACTTGAGACGACTTGTTTGTGCTCGTTGAAGGGAAAATGAATAAAGTTAACACGACCGATGAATTCGATTGAGACGAATCTTTGGAAAGTACTGAAATGGAACACCGAACCAGAGATCCGAACATCGCCGAGTTGACCTGTCTCGCCTCGTGGTGGTGCGAGGCGAGGCGAGTCGACATTTTCTACGCAGCGGCGAGCACGAGTTGATCTTGTAACTCGCCGAGTCGACCCGCCTATACTTAGAATGTTAATTTTGATGAATAAACGACAAATATTTAAGGATATCTTTCGATTTGATGCATCTCTTTCTAAGCAGCTCCATTTAAATTGAAGTTTATCAAATCGGAGCAGTAAGTTAGTGTGCAAGGTGTCTCAAAAATCAGCTTAAAAGAGAATACTGTATATCTCTACAGAGTGATGAACAAATCATCTGATATTTTTCGTGATGGTAGAGGATACTTCCAAGTTTCTATTCAAGTGGTAGCAGCTTATTAACATACATTGAAAGTTAGCATCATCTACTTGAACACGGAGTTTGACCTTTTCCAACACACTTCTATCAGTCGTCAACCACAAAAAATAGAAATGTATCCCAAAGTTTATTCGCAAATTCCAATTTTTAGAGATTGTTATACTGATCATTTTGGTTAAAAAATTGTTTGATTTTCATCAAGAACTAACGGTATCTGAGTGAAAGTACTTGAAAATATCGTTTGCTTTGACCAACACTATTTGCCGTTCTCCAGTATTTTGACTCTGGGAACATCTTTTCTTGATGAACATGGAACATCTATTAAACAAAATGATCAGTAAATAAGACCTCTAAAAATATGATTCTTCAGTAAGTTCTCGAATAGCGTTGCTAATTTGTTCACTGTCCAAAGGAGTACTTTATCAAACTTCAACTAAAGTCACTGGTGTTTTCAGATNTTTTGAAAATCTAAGAACAGGGGAATTTGCATCCGATTATAGAAACCCCAAATTTATAGTTTATCTTTCGCATAGAAATGTGAATTTTTATCTTTTAAATTAGTGATAATAAGTCTAATTGATTTATTAAACATTTTACTGATGAATAAAAACTTTGAAGTATCTCTACAATTAGAAAAAAAATGAGTTCATTTGATCATAATCGTGTGCACCAATGCAGTTTTCTTTTTTCTAGATGACCTTTAGCACACTCTGGATACACGTCTATTTAATTATTCAGTCTACTCCAACTATTGCACTGACGCAGTTCTCAGAGCATTGTTTATACGCTCAGTAAAAAACTGAACGGTCTTTATTTATTTGATTATCATTAATTTGTTTGTTCTTTTAACTTATTTAAATTTATAAAATGTTCTTTATTTGATTGTATAAAATAAAAGGATAGTGATTGTTATGGGTGGTTGAAAAACAACCTAAAAATAACTATTTTATTATAAACTCTAGGCGAGGCGAGGCGAGGCGGTGACGAGTCGCTTTTTTGATTGACTCGCGGATCTCTGCACCGAACAACGCGACAAGACAATAACACTGGGAAGGTTGTGAAGTCTGTTCAATTTGATTTCGATGTTGTCATCATCATTAAATGGTTGAGAGTTGGGCAGAGATCGAGTTTAACCGTTTGAAATGTGCTCGATTAATTGAAAGCATTCTGTGTCGCGTTGCGAAGGTTCTTGTCGACTCGTTCTACGAATGCATCTCTCGGGAAAAAGTTATGCTTTTGATGATAATCGACGAACTCGTCTGTTCCAATTAGAAAAGCCCAGCGAACTTCGATGACTTTCCTTCGTATTGGCTAAAATCAAAGTCTCTTTATTCATACAGCCGTCATTGCCTCGTTCAACGAGAGTTATGCGCAGGACGACTTGTTCGATTTCGAATCTTGATTCGGTTCGATTCTGTTTGTCTTGGCCGAATTCAGTTCAAAACGTTTGGTTCAAATATCGACTCGACACGTTCCGACGGCAGAACGAAATGGCCAAGTCCGATGATTCATTCCAATCAAGATCAAGGCGAGGAGAAATGCTTCCGAGAAGATAGTTGATGTTCTCCTTCGCTGCATTTATTCAGTTGCATGTTTCACTTCGAAGCAACTCTCATGATTATCATCGTCGAGAGAAGAGAAGTTTGCCTTCGTATGTCACTAGCGAATACAAATGAAAATTGCGTTACGTTTTAGATAAAATCGAAACGAACAGTGAATCTTGGTATGGCAACGAAAGAGAGAAACGTTTTCCAAATTGTTATTCTCTCCTCTCGTTGGTTTTAACTCGACGGAGGACTCAAGTCGTAGTGAACATATTCCAATTGATTCTAGTTGTTCGATTTCACGACTTCTCATTGTCCACTTGAATCCGAGAGAAACTTCCCTCCATATTCTTGTTTTTCGATCGACTTTGGAATGAATCGATCTAAGAAGACAACTGAAAATCAACAAGCCATGTTAATCGACATGACATTCAATGATCTAACAATAGGCATGTCCACGCACACAACGCGCTTTCTTGTGATTGTGAAATTCGTCGTCGAACCTTCTATCTCCCTAGCTGTCCAATCTTTGCTTCGTTGTTATCGACTGGAACATCTCTCGGATAAATGACACTTTTATTGAAAGTTTAGATTAGAATTGAAACAGATTTCTCATTATTCGAACACATTGAGTCGATGTGTTTGCTGAAAGTGAATTTAATATTCTTTTCTGTTGTTTTATTTTCACGTGAACATGGGATTGATGCAAAGATACAGCCAATGGAATGGCGTCATGTCTCGATCATACCGACATCCACTCCACAGCTACACAATCAGTGCAAATGAAAAACGACGTAAAACGACATTCTCAACCCATAGACTATCGAGAAATAATAAGTTTGATGAAATATTTCAGGGACATTTAACGTCGATGAATGGAGCCTAAGTATCGAGCAACGTTTTTAACGATTAATTGAGCATCGGTTCATTCATCTCGATGATGTGAGAAAATTCTTAGTCGAATTTCGAAAGATGAGAAGAAGACTAGTGAAACAGAAACAAGTTCGTTTGATTAGATCGTTGTCGACAAGAATGCTAAAATAGAAACAGGGGAGAGTAGAGAAAATCACATCGAATAAATCTACTACGATGAGAGAGAGTGTGACAGTTGTCGAGTAGATGCGAGTGACATCTATACGTCGAATGTTGGTCAAAATGATGAATAAATGGGAAGGAGAGTGTGAACCAATGAAAACGAAGTTGTTGTTGTTGTTGTTGTTGATTCGCTGTCATTGTCTATAAATAGGAGTGTGCAGCAGTGTAGCGTGTTATTGTTCGAAAGTTGAAGTTGAAGAGAGATGGTTTACTTCAACTCTCAAATAGCTGATTCAACAGCTCCATACAGAAATGTACGTCGTGTGCAATTCGGGATCTTATCTCCTGACGAGATTAAACGAATGTCAGTTACGAAACCTCCTATCGAACATCCGGAATTGATGGAAGGAGGAAAACCAAAAGATCGTGGTCTCATGGATCCTCGTCAAGGTCCACCCGATAGAAATTCTAAGTGTAAAACATGTGCCGGATCATACATTGAATGTCCAGGACATTTTGGTCACATTGAATGTGAGATTTGTCTTTGTTTTGTTCTACACACATTTATATATATATTTATTTATTTATTTATTTATTTTCATGCTAACCATCTAGTGACGAAGCCAGTTTTTCATGTTGCTTTTCTACCAAAAACCCTTAAAATTCTTCGTTGTGTTTGCTTCCACTGCTCTAAGTTGTTAATCGATCCAAATGATCAGAAGATCGTTGATATCATCAAAAAAACCAAAGGTCAATATCGACGACGTCTTGCTTATGTGTTCGATGCCTGCAAAGGACAAAAAGTTTGTAAAGGTTTGTTATCGATTGAAATCCGTTGAGTGATCTAACGAAGTTAACTTTATTATCATTTTATGAAATCATTCTAAACAACGAATCGAATAGGAAGTGAAAGCGACGATAGAAACGAAGTAACGATGAAGTATTCTGGCGGTTGTGGTCGTCAGCAACCGAAATACCGTCGAGTTGGCTTGGAAATCCACGCCGAATGGAAAGAAGCGCCCGACGAGAATCAAGAGAAAAAAATCAAAGTGTCGGCCGAACGAGTTCTCTCGATATTCAAATTGATACCCGATGGGATCTGTCATATTCTCGGCATGGATCCTCGTCATGCTAGACCTGACTGGATGATCATAACTGTGCTGCCCGTTCCACCAATGGTTTGTCATTGACTGCGAAACGGACGTAAGGCGGAGGAGAATTACTTGCTTTGTTTTTATTGTTCTCTAGTGCGTTCGTCCGTCGGTCTTGGTATTCGGTACGGCACGTAGTCAAGATGATTTAACATACAATTTAGCCAATATATTAAAAGCAAATAAAACCTTACGTGAATGCGAACAACGTGGAACAACGTCTCAAATCTTCGATGATCATCTTAAATATCTTCAGTATCACTGTGCAACGTTAATTGACAACGACATGCCGGGAATGCCACAGTCATGTCATAAAAGTGGACGACCACTCAAATCGATAAAAGCGCGTCTCAAGGGTGCGTGTTTGTTTTTCTCTGAGACATATTTTGCTGAAGGTTTTCTCAATTTCAAGGAAAGGAAGGTCGAATTCGTGGAAATCTAATGGGCAAACGTGTTGATTTTAGTGGTCGAACAGTAATAACACCGGATCCAAACTTAGCAATCGATCAGGTCGGTGTTCCACGAAGCATAGCACAAAATTTAACAGTACCCGAAATAGTGACACCGTTTAATATCGAATGGTTACAAGAATTGATTCGTCGTAATGCAGCCAAATACATAATATGGGATACGGGCGACAGAATCGATCTTCGCTTCCACCCGAAACCATCGGATTTACATCTGCAATGCGGTTACATCGTTGAGAGACACATGATGGACGATGACTTAGTTGTATTTAATCGTCAACCGACGTTACACAAAATGTCGATGATGGCGCATCGTGTGAAAGTTTTACCGTGGTCAACGTTTCGCTTGAATTTAAGTGTCACAACGCCTTACAATGCTGATTTCGACGGCGACGAAATGAATTTGCATTTGCCGCAATCAGTCGAAAGCAAAGCTGAATTGAGTCAACTGATGACAGTTCCACGTCTGATAATCACGCCTCAATCGAATCGTCCTGTTATGGGCATCGTCCAAGATACATTAACAGCCGTTAGGAAAATGACTCGTCGCGATGTATTTATCGAAAAAAGTGACTTCATGAATTTACTAATGCATTTACCATCGTGGGACGGACATATACCGCAAGCGGCCATTCTTAAACCCAAACCGTTGTGGACTGGTAAACAGCTATTTTCATTGATTCTACCGCGTGAAGTCAATTGTATTCGAACGCACGGTCAACATCCGGATGAGGAAGATTCGGGACCGCATAAATGGATATCTCCCGGTGATACGAAAGTCTTAGTCGAGAACGGTCGTCTTCTATCAGGTATACTATGTAAGAAAACTTTAGGAACGTCGGCCGGTTCATTGGCACACATCGTTTTCATGGAATGCGGTCATCATATAGCTGGACAATTATATTATCATATCCAACTGGTCGTTAACAACTGGTTGATGTTAGAAGGACATTCGATTGGTATTGCCGACACGATTCCCGATCAAACAACATACGAAGCCATACAATCGACGATTAAAAAGGCCAAAACAGAAGTTAACAAAGTTATCGAAAGAGCTCATAGAGACTCGTTAGAAGCATCGCCGGGCAACTCAGTTCGACAAACATTCGAAAATATGGTTAATAGTCTTTTGAACAGTGCACGTGACAATACCGGCTCGTCAGCTCAAAAGTCGTTATCCGATTTTAATCAATTCAAGGCGATGGTCGTCAGTGGTGCCAAAGGCTCGTCTATAAATATTTCTCAAGTTATCGCCTGTGTCGGTCAACAGAACGTCGAGGGCAAACGAATACCGTTCGGTTTCAAACATCGAACATTGCCGCATTTCATCAAAGATGATTATGGGCCGGAAGCGAAGGGTTTCGTTGAGAATTCCTATTTACAAGGTTTAACACCAGTCGAATTTTATTTTCACGCCATGGGCGGTCGAGAAGGTCTGATCGATACGGCCGTTAAAACAGCTGAAACCGGTTACATTCAACGGCGACTTATCAAAGCCATGGAGTCAGTTATGATTAAATACGACGGAACGGTCAGAAATCAAATCGAACAATTAATACAATTTACCTACGGTGAAGACGGTCTCGCAGGAGAAAATGTCGAGTTTCAATCGATTATTTCATTAAAACCGTCGAATCCATTATTCGAACGCTTATGTAAATTTGATCTGTCGTCAGGCGAAAAATCTCTGAGAAAATATTTAACCGACGATGTTATCAGAGATTTATATACGAACGACTCGCTGCAGTTATTGGACGACGAGTGGAAACAATTGAACGAGGATCGAAACAATTTACGGCAGATATATCCCACCGGTGACACATCGAAAATTGTCTTACCTTGCAATTTAGAAAGATTGATTTATAATGCCAAGAAAACGTTTTCCATTTCAAATCGAACACAATCGAACCTTTCTCCTTCACAAGTTATTCAAGGTCTACAGAAGCTAACACAACGTCTGATCATAGTTAAAGGTAATGCGGCGATTTATTTTTTTTCCTTTCATAGATCTCGAATAGTATTCACTGAACAACTGATATGATTTTCTATTCGACATTTTTTTCGTTTGAACAGGCGACGATCGTCTATCGCGCGAAGCTCAATACAATGCAACTATGCTCATGAATATTTTACTGCGTTCGTCGCTGTCCTCGCGTCAAGTTCTTGAAGTTCATCGCTTAACAGACGAGGCATTCAGTTGGCTCTGCGGCGAAATCGAAACACGTTTTCAACAAGCTCAAGTTCAGGCTGGTGAAATGGTCGGAGCATTGGCTGCTCAATCACTCGGTGAACCAGCAACACAAATGACGCTAAATACATTTCATTACGCCGGTGTATCAGCAAAAAATGTCACACTCGGTGTTCCTCGTCTTAAGGAAATCATCAACGTGTCGAAGAAACCGAAGACTCCATCGTTGACTGTCTATCTAACTGGACAGGCAACGAACGATGCCGAGCAATGTAAGCAAGTATTATGCCGTCTCGAACATTGTACACTACGAAAGGTGACAGCCAATACAGCTATTTACTACGATCCGGACCCTCAAGAAACAGTGATTAGTGAAGATCAAGAATGGGTCAATACCTATTATGAAATGCCCGATCAAGACATAACAAACATATCTCAATGGTTACTAAGAATCGAATTAGACAGAAAACGAATGACCGACAAAACATTATCGATGGAACAAATATCGGAGAAAATTTGTCAAGGTTTCGGTGATTGTCTCAACGTCATATTCAACGATGATAATGCCGAGAAACTCGTCCTACGCATCCGAACCGTCGATCAAAGCAAGACGTCGACCAGCGACGATCAAGAAGACACGACTCGAATGGACGATGATACGTTTCTTCGCTGCTTAGAATCATCGATGCTGTCAGATTTAACACTGCAAGGTATCGAGGCCATAGCCAAGGTTTACATGGTCAATCCAAAGGGTGACGAGTCGAAGAAAAGAATTCAAATATCCGACAGTGGAGAAATCGAAAGGATCGCCGACTGGATGTTAGAAACCGATGGAACTTCGTTGAAAAAGGTTTTGGCGACCAAAGACGTCGATTCTCGTCGAACGTTTACGAATGATGTCGTCGAAATATTCGATGTACTCGGCATCGAAGCTGTGCGAAAAGCAATCGAACGAGAAATGAATCACGTCATTTCATTCGACGGATCCTATGTTAATTATCGGCATTTAGCATTGCTGTGCGACGTAATGACAACGAAAGGACATTTAATGGCTATAACACGGCATGGCATTAATCGACAAGACGTCGGACCAATAATGAGATGCTCGTTCGAAGAGACGGTCGATGTTTTAATGGAAGCTGCTGCTCATGCCGAACAAGATCCGCTGAAGGGCGTCTCGGAAAATATTCTTCTCGGACAGTTAGCAAAGATCGGCACGGGATCGTTTGATTTATTATTAGACGTTGAAAAGTGTTCGTCGGCCATGGAACTGCCAATGAACATTCCTCAAGATTCGATGTATGACATGATGAGTGCTGGTGCACGAAAAGAATTCGACACTCGTGACCGACGCATCCCTGAAACACCTTGGATCGGCTCGTTATCGAACACACCATCACATTGGCCATCGACGCCAGCACAAATGACACCGATGAGTCACGGAGGTTTTTCGCCGTCGGCCACGTCGGATACGATCGGATTTTCACCTGCTTATTCGCCCGCGTATCCTTCATCGCCTGGAAACATGTCACCATCACCTTATACGAACGTTCAATCACCACTGTCACCGTCGATGTACCATCCGCAATCACCTGGCAATTATTCTCTAACATCTCCATCGTACTCACCGAATTCGCCGAGCTATTCCCCAACGTCACCGCGATGCTCATCCAATGATATTTACGGACACAAATCACAGTACAGGTATGTCGATCGCTATTCGTCATTATTCGTGCTCGAATGTCTTTATTTCGTTTCGATAAAACTAGTCCGACAAGTCCATCCTATAGTCCAGTTACGAGTCCAACTTATTCTGTCGGTGGCGCCAAACAAGGTTCAACGTCGCCATTCTACTCTCCAACAAGCCCTTCATACAGTTTGTTTCGCTCTATGCTCGATTTGAGAAAAGGAACCACTCAGTCCAATCGATTTGTTTTACGTTATGTTAAGGTCCAACGTCGCCATCGTATTCACCGAATCGATCGTATTCTCCAACTTCACCAACATATTCGGTGCAAAGCCCGGCATTGAACAATCCAGCCAATGCCAATCAAGGTTTCCATAAGAATATTTCTTTTTTCTCCATAGCTTAATTGCTCGTCTGAGAACAAATCGTAACTGAATTCGTTTTCGTTTGTTTGTTTGTTTGTTTATAGCTAACTATCGAACGTCACCGAAGTACAGTCCAACCAGGTAAAAGTTGAAATTAATCCTCAACGGCATCGAATAGAATCCGATGTATATTTAGTCCGAGTTATTCTCCATCGTCTCCATCTTATTCGCCAACGAGCCCAGGATATTCTCCGTCGTCACCTGGATATTCTCCATCTAGTCCACGTAAGCAAAGTCTCAGCCGAATCCCGACCACGAAATTTAATTCTATTGTTTCTCATAAATATTCGCACAGGTTATTCGCCGTCGTCGCCTGGTTATTCGACTCATGGTCCATCACCAAAATATTCTCCATCGTCGAAGTATTCTCCACAAAGTCCATCGTATTCGCCTTCAAGTCCTTCCTATAGTACGATAGTTTTCTTTCGAATAAAACGCAAACATTCTCTTTTATTTATCTTCTAGCTCCAACAAGTCCATCGTACAGTATGTTTCACTCGAATAGATCGAATAGAAATTTTCAAAAATCTTCTCTTTTTTTCTCTTTCTTTTATTCGTCAAGGTCCGACGTCGCCAACATACAGTAAGTCTATCGAACTTATTAATAAAGAATCGTAGATAAATCTGCAAAACTAAAACAGGTCCGACATCGCCAACGTATTCTCCTCAATCTCCTTCAGGCCCATCAACGCCTTCATACAGTAAGTTCTTTCGTTTTCGTCTCGTTGACATATTTGTCCTAACATGCTTGTTTTTCTTTCCTAAACGTGAAGGTCCAACATCTCCGACATACAGTATGTTAATTTAGTAGACAATCTTTTTCTATGTATAAATAAAAACGAATGTGCTTTTCAACAATGCAAAGGTCCAACATCACCGACGTATAGTCCGAGTGGCCATGGCGGAAGTAGCGCATCTCCAACGTATAGCCCAACGTCTCCAACGTACAGTCCAAGCTCGCCGCAATACTCTCCAACGTCTCCTCAGTATTCTCCAAGTTCACCAGTTTATAAGCCTTCAGGTATTGCGATTGTTGCCGAGCAGAGAGCAGCGGGCTAACTCACATCTTTTCTTTCTCTTCCACCTGAAAGGCAATCAATCTGGCTATACGTCGTCTCTCTCTCCGACGTCACCTCAATACAGGTTTGAGAACAATTCTATTGAAACAACCGCAACTCGATCGATTCTTTTTAGCCCAACGTCGCCCACCTACTCCCCATCTCAATCGTCGCCACGCTATAGGTTTGATTGATCGATTGATTCCTTTTGTTTTCGTTTGCTTAATTGAGAAGTGAATTGAAATGAATTTTAGCCCAACATCTCCAATTTACAGTCCCAACATTGGCTCGCCTCGTTATAGGTAACGATTCTCGCTGAACTGAAACGATGAAATCGAAGAAAACGTTTTTGTTTAGCCCGACATCTCCTCAATATTCTCCTCAATCTCCGGCGTCGTCAACAATATCCTCATCGATATCATCACCACGCAACAACGACGACGACGATTTAAATGATAACGGCGATCTTATGGATTAGTCCAACTGAAAACTGCTATTGATTTGTATATTTGTTTATTGAAATGAAGAAAAGAAAACAAGTTTATTCTCGTTGATAGAAAATGAAGATGACATTTGCCTGTACAACGTTTGTTTTTTCCTTTTCTCTTTCTCTTTTTCCAAATTATTCTATTGGAAATAAATATCACCATGTACAAGAGTTCACTTCACTTAGCTGTTCGGTTTGTCTACGGGTCGATTCATTCAAAATCAATCCGTTGAACACAGACGAGGAATTGCGATCGGCATCAGTCATTCTTCTAAACATTGCCGTGTCTAGTCGGCAGAAAGCGAGCACAAGACATATCTCACGAATGCTAATCGATAATCAGAGTTCATTGAGAAGAAACGGTGTGTGCTGACTGAATCATCGCTCGAGTAGACACAAGAGAGAGACATTCTCACTGCTATCTCGTCGCACAAGGAACAATGAAAATTAATCTTGTCGTTCATCGGAAACGATCATGAGAATAGTCCTTCTGCTCATAGATGCAATGAGATGGAAAGAGGAGCACGGTGATATGACAAGTGCCGGTTAAAATAACAAAATCTCAATTTCATTCGATTCGAAAGGATGCCCCAGACAGACACAAAACGGTCAACTGCTGTTCTATGCGTTTACCGCAAGTATAGACCTGTGTGACGCTGCCAAACCCATGGGCTAGAAAAGAATTCGAATTAAACGCTCACGAACGCCTTTTTGTCTCTATATTCAATGCACTGTAATGGGTTTAGCGAAGGTTCTAGATAAATAAACTTGTTTTAGCGCATTTGTTCAATAAATTAGAGAAGTTAACTCGCTCTACTGAGTTAACACAGAAAAGATGAATTGAACAGTAAATGTTCACCTAAATAAATTCCTGTCGGTCAGAGAATGAATTGGAGGTGAGGCAGGCAAGTCTAATACTCGTAAGGCTAAGTGCTCCCACGTCCATTGGGATACAGAACAAAGAAATTGAGTAACGAAACGGACGGAGTTTAGGTAGAATAACGACAACTTTGATCAAAAACTGCATACTGAACATCGATGTGAACATTCGGTGGCAATAGACTTCACTCAGCGCTAGGCACGCAGTCTTTACTCAAACTCGAATTCTCAATCCGTGAAACGCGTCTCTGAGCAACTGATTTTCATTCATTGTTGTGATGAAAAATTCACTGAAGTTAGACTATTTCAGCCAGATTTCTATTTCGATAAATGAGTCGACATGCCACTCTGAGCTGTGGATCTAATATCCGAGTTTTCAGTCGCTAATCGAGGCCTCTCACTCAACCGACATTGAGTAAGATTCTCGATCAACCTTCGAGGCATGTGCAAACACTCCACATTTTCTATTATTTCATCTCGACTCATGAGCAAAATAAAAGGAAGACGGTTGAGAGGAACTTTTAAATTTATATCGCTTTTATCAGATTGAAAATCCGATTCCGTGACAAATGACCTTGCCGCAGTCTCTTCAACAACGGAACGAACTAACAGAATATGATTTTCATTGATTTATTTGATTTCAATCAATATTCTGGTGAAAATCGAATCATATTAGTACTAATGTAGCTGGTTTTAAATCACAAAGAAACATTAAAAACCTTGAGCATGCTAGTTTTTGATTGATGCGGATCAACTTCTGCTGTAAGTTGCAATTGCAGTCAGCCCCACTGAATGTAAGTAGAAAGTTTAAATCCAGTAGAAATAAGCAAGATTAGTCGAACGGTGCATCGACAACTTCCTACGTATAATTTCCCTTGCTCGAATCTTCATGAAGGTATCAATAGATTGATTAAATTCCGGCAAGTGTCGCGTTTCTTGCGCTTTAATCCAATTGCTCAATGAACACATTGAGCCGCTCTCGTTTCCCCTCGACAGAACAGTAGTCGATTCAACCTATATTCGACTGTTTAAACGCAGAAAACCGGACATTTGTTGACAGTTGAAATGCGAGGGAAAAACTCAATGATGTCCGTCTCCACACGTTATTCGCTTATTTACGTCTGCTAGGATTATTCGACAGCATGTCGCATTTTCTTCTCGTATCAAATGTCAATGATCGATGCTCGAGTGAAGCCTGGTCGCTGAAATCAATTCATAACTCTTGACAAGTTATGATGATCGCAGTAGGAGCTACTTCGACGCCGTTCGTGAACCTTGTCACAAGAATGAAGTTATTCGTATTTTACCTGATGAGAACACGTTCAGCAAGACTTCTGAATGCAACTGTGATGCCCGATCTGCAACGAAACGATGCAAATCCCATCGGAATCTCTTCTACTGTAGCATTAATCAAGTTTAATTTCGGGCAAAACCATTTGACGACAGTCTGTCGTTGATTCGCGCTTGTGTCGTCCGAGTTGTGCCGCTGTCCTCCATGTAGAATAGAGTCCTGCAGGTTACGATTTTTTTGTAACCTAAACCTAACCTAACCTATAGACTTCGTAACCTTAACCTGTCCTATCACAGAGATTTTTCAATTTACAAACTATGATACTCTTAGAGTTTCAAGTTCAAGGAAAAGTCAGTATGCAGTTTTTCTTCGATATGTTTCAGCATATTTTATTGATTTTTCAACGAGAATCAAATACAAGATTTTTAAATATTTGGAAAGTTTCTTAAAAATAAAATTTCTTTAACAACATCATTGCTTAAGTTAAGTTTTGTCTTCTTTTTGACGAAAAATAGGCCAGAAACATAGGCGGCGCAGCCCTTAGGCTAGGAGGGGCTCAAATATTTGAAAACAAAATACAGATTTCATCATGATTTTATGCTTGATAAGAGAAAGCGGTTATAAAAGGCGATGCTTATTTTTCTCCGAAGTTACGTGCAACCTGATCCTGAGTGGTAGGCGTATACGTTTGTATGTTTTCGAAAGATCTTCACTCATTAACTCTAGCGACTACTTTATGAAGATAAAGCGAAGTAGTTAGAACACATTTATGATGTCGACGTGTTTTTATTTATCNACGAAAAACAAAACGCATGAAACTGCTAGAATTCATCCGGATAGTTCAAATAATTCATCAATTCATTTATCTAATGATCGTGAAAATGTGAATTCAGCTCAAGAATTTATGTCACCAGAACTGGTAGAAGTTTCTACTACCAACAATGACCCAACAACTCTTTAATCATGTCCTTATTCCTCATATGCATAAAGGAAAACTAGATCACTTAGACTCAAACAGCATTTGTTATGATTTTCCTTGAAAAAGATCTGAGTAGAAAAACCTGTTTTCGGTTATGAACAGTAGTTTTTGTACTTATGACTTTTTCATTTGCTTTAGTCAAGGTTTAATATTGTTTATGTTTATGTTGATAATGAAATAAACATTTTCATAGTGTAGTAGAATTTTCGATTGTCCCGAAGACATGCAAATGGTTCAATGCAGAACATTTTCTGATTGAAAGTTGTGACAACGAAATTTAAAAATCTGTTTTGTCTCGTAATGTCGACTTTCTATCGTTATTCTTAAAAAAATGTGATCCCCTCTAAGTTAGAAACGTTCCGCCGCCTATGGTCAGAAATGTATATAAAGTTTGGCTTCGTAAAAGTTATATCTATGTGAACTCTTCCTTAATTTTACCCCTGTATTTTTTTAGTAACCTTACCCTAACCTAACCTAAGCTCCCTATAACCTAACCTAACCTACGAGCTTTGCAACCTAAACCTAACCTAACCTATAGGTTAGGTTAGGGTAGGTTAAGGTTAACCTGCAGGACTCTAATGTAGAACATTGGACACGTTCTCAATAAGCCATCAAGACAGGCGATGATAGAAAAGCGTGCTCATCTCCATTCTGCTTCGGATCTTTGAAATCGTCTTCCATGAAAGTTGAATTGTCAAACAGTGCCCAGCTCTTTATTTTAGAAGTTTCTCCGAGGATTCAAGTGCATGTTTTGCGTCATCGGAACTTCCATTGAATCACGGAAGCACTTTTTCGCCCGAACGTTTCGTAACGCGTGCAATCCGAAAACGTTGTCTACCACTCATCTCTTATGACTTTAGAGGATTGAAGCATAGCATTACTCTCCAAGCATAAATTTTGCTTCTATACACGCACTACATCGATTACAAAGAAGAAGTCGATCGATTACACTCAAATCGATCCCGAAGCACACACACCTTGTATGCACATACATTCGTGGAGATTGTCAGCTCCATCGTTCGACTTAGTCGTGAGATATTGAGCCTGTCATGTACAATAGTTCTAGATCACAGATGTCCTTAGTTGTCGAGGGACATTTTATGAAACGACTGCATGCCGATAAATTTGTGACTATAGCACAATAAAATTCAGTATCGAACAGACTAAATAATTCTTTGTGACAAACGCTTTGATCACAACTTTAGCAAAATTAGCAGATCATCATTTACAAATATTGTTGCTTGCTGATACATTAATGTAAGTGTTGGGTGCTGTCCAACCGTACAGAATCTATTCGTGTGAGCGTACGGTCGTGCGGGGAAATTTTCGGAGAAACGTTTTCCCTCCTTAAAGACATATTTTTCCCTCCTGGCCTATTTTTCCAATGAGGTAAATAATCTTACAGTTTTCCAAATGAATCCTGATTTCTTTATATTTGCACCGATAACATTTTGCACCTTTCTTCTCTTCTTTTATTTCGATTTGGAAAGAATCATCCATTTCTTTTTCATAACTTCAGTGTCTTCTTCTTTCTTTCACACTGATCATGCGCCTCACTACTTTTTATCTTTCACTCTTTCTCTTTGGGCGTAACTATGCTGGAAGAACAAGTATGTTTTTCTCCTTTTTTCACTCACAGTTTTGCCACAAGGCGACGTCACCAGTTGCCTTCTTCTCTCAGTAGCTACATTTAGTTGTCATTGTGTACTCGTATATCTACACAACCGCTAGGGTGACTAATCTACAAAGAATTAATTAAGTTTACCTTACTAACCTCAGCAGGCATAAAAATAAATGTAACTAATTTACAACAAGAATGTGTGGAGTGGAAACATACTCGAAATTGCTGATAAAGATACATTTATTATCTGGACAAGCGATTGAAGAGTAGTTACATCGAAAGTAAGGAAAGCATTTTATCCCAACGAAAACCCAGCAAGTGGTGTGTTTGATTCTTTATACTTCGACTCCTTGATGATATTCAAAGTTCGGAGCGATGCAATTTGCGCATCACCGACGTCCATTTAAAGGGACACATACACAATAACCGTTCATTACATCACAGTTCATTGGATGAGAAATTAATCTTACATCGGATTGCACCACCAACACGTTCAGCTGATGTATTTATCGCAAGTGCACTCGATGATTGTTTTAGTCATACCAGAGAAAAGCAACGCGTACTTTATAAACAAGAATGTGAACAAAATCAAGCTTAGAAACTTGTTTCTCCGGGTTCAGTTGCTTTAAACCGTTTACGCAAACTACTAGTAGGAAGATTATCTGAACCAAGCGCTCTGGAATAATAATATTCTTTTTTTCTAACGTCTGTTTGCAATGTTTCAATGAGTTGTGGCATTTTTAAGCATATTCACCTTAAACCAGAATTTTTTGTTTTACTGTTCAATTTGAAAGTGGAGAAATTTTTCGGAAAAAATTACCATGCCGGGAAATTTTTTATTATTACGGCAGATTCTGCACCTCTGGTGACGTCACTGCCGAATAAAAGATAGTAAAAAGGAAATCTGAACAGCAGAGTGAATGTGAAGGGAAAGAATCGAATCAAGAATGAATTCTGTCTAATTGAATGAATCATAAATAATTATGGAGACGAAATAAAACGGTCGATGAGGTCGAAGGCCGCACGCGGTTGCTCAGAAGGAACCGAATGACCAGCATTACGCACCCAGGCCAAATAGAAAGACTGTGCTCGTTTCAAATAGCCAGCTACTTCTCGATCGTCGTCTTTCACTTTCCAAACGATGCGTTCGGCATCACGCAACTCATCTGCATAGTTCCACTCGAGTTTATCAACCCAATTCATCGTCACTGACGACGGAATAATGACGTCTAGTAGTCCACTGTAAACTAACACTTTATAGTCATTGTTGGCGATCGCTGCTACTGTGCTTGCAATCGACTGCATAACATCGTCTTCGAGATTGGCTTGCACCGTTTCTCCATCATTATATGTCATGTTGCCCACGTGAATTTGACGCCGATGTTCACTCGCCATCACCCACGGAATGTAGTAGAAAAATTCGTCGGGAAAATTAGTGCGAAGATAATTGTCAGCATCAATCATACCGGTCTTATTCGGATAATAACTATCGAAAAGATCGCCGAAAATAGAGTCAGCTTGTTTAAATTGGCCCTGCCGTATAGCTTCACGAGCCAGTGCTGTCATCAAGTTGACGTATTCCAGTTGCCGCTGATCGATTAAGCCCACTTGATACATGGCTGGACCATAATCCCATTGATTATAAGGATCAACGAGACCATTACCGATGGCCATTCCTTTCACATTGATCTTTAATTTGGCTTGAGGATTTTCTACATGAATTTTGTAAACAATGGCTGGTACATATTTGCCTCCGTAGGACTCGCCAGTAGCATAGAAATCGCACGAGGCATATTCAGAATAGATTTGAAAGAATTGAATGAGCATGGCGTAGAGATCACGCGCTACCTCCCCTTCGCTATGCACGTAGCATTGATCGTCGTTGGTGAAACTGTAACCAGTGCCGACCGGTTGATCGATATAAAGAAGATGATATTTGGAATTCCAAGTGATATTTCTTGGATGAAGTTGCCCGGCTTCGTCCACATGAATAGGGCCTTGTTCGGAGAAAAGACCGAAGAGAGACGATGCACCAGGTCCACCTTGTAACCAAAGAATCAACGGTGAATCGACGCGGCCATTTTGAGCAGGAAAGAACCAAAAGAACAGACTACTGTTACATGTCTTATTGACAGTTAAATATCCGGAATAGGATGAGAAAGAATAAGCTGGTTGTAAATGCACTTGGCTCAAGTTACGAGCTAGATCGATTTGACCTGCTTCTAGATACGGCGTTAGAAAGAGTGGCACACCGGGATCGTCACCTGGTTGAACTGGAGTTTGCGGAATGGAGACTAGCTGCCGACGAAGCAGATCAAAAGCTTCGATTCGAATTGATGAGTACACCAGAGAAAGAAACAAGCTGATCAGTGGATGCAAAGAATAAAGCATGGCTTGTTGATAGCTGCACAAGGTCTGTTCGTCTGCATGCTCTGATCTCAGTTGCGTTTCTTATCAAAAAGTGGTAGAAAAGAAAAAGAACTGTTTAGAAGCATCACATTTACACAGGTGCTTGTTATCTAACACTTGTGGTCGAGTGAGCGATCACGCGTAGGCCATGTAGTGACGCCAAACTAATTCATAGACAACGCATTGGTGTGCATGATAACTCTTTTCATGACTTATTCCCGATAAGTTGATTGAATAACGTCAATCGACAGAGACCGTTGAGGGATCGATAGATGCCCATCCTTCTTCATAATCAATAGGTGTCATAAGTAGTATCTGATAAGTGCGAAAGATGCTCCGTTATGATCAATCATAATAGAAAAAATCTTCCGTATACACACAAAAAGTAATGAACCGACAGAAGAAAGCAAGCGGGTTCTGTTAACCGGAAGGGCATCATCTTGAAGTGGAATGTTATTAGAGATAGAAACGACCGGCTTTGTTCATCCTCTGACGATTTTATTTTCACAAATTGCTTTGACTCACAGATTATTTATTCTTGGTAACTTCATTCATAAGGAAGTAAAAATGCATTCACGTCTGCCTAAATAAACACCTTTTTTTTATTGAAATTTCCTATTTGAACACATCGTACGATTTCCTTGCGCTTTCCGGGCCATTCCATTCGCCATCTCTCTTCCGATCAATGTCAATGCTGAAAGTAGATTGAAACTCGGCGGACACCTTCGCATGTGTACTTAATGAACTTTTTGTTCCTCCTACTTGCTACAGGAATCTCTCTGGTCAGCAGTAGAATACACTTCTCGTGTTTTTAGCGAAGGACCAATGTATCTACGATAGAGAATTGTGGCGTACAATGAGAAGAGTGATTGTGACTGGGGTTCCGAATCGAATGGATTACATTCACACTTGAATATATTTTGTTCATGCTTGAATGAGCATTGGCTCTTGCAATGGCTTCATTGGTGTTGCTTGACGGTGTGAGAGACTGGAACAGTAAATAAAGGAAAAGCAATTGTTTTATATGACTGCAACCTATGTAGGACATTGACAAGAATAAAAGAAAAGAAACTTCAACTATTATAAATATCGATAGGGACTTCGCGAAAACCTCGAAAGAGTTTTGTAACGAAAAGCGTTCGGTCGCTTTATGTTGACGAAATCTTGTGCTGAGCTTTGCGCATTCACGGCCTAATTTAGCTGAACAGGCTGAATACGTAAACATCAATTCTTAGCACACAACTATAATTTATTTAAGTTGCAGCGCAATACTTTTGAAGACATTGATATGCAAAGAATAAGAATGAACCAATGATGCAATATCTTCATCCATAAAGATACGTGTCTACGATTTCTGGTGCTCTATTTGTAGATGTTTCACAATTGCAAAGATAAATTCCTTTAATTACCGTGAACAACAGTTATGAGTGCGAATATTTCGAGTGAATCGATGTATCCGATGGCGAATGGGGTGAATAATAGCTTTTCTTCGATTGACATTATTGAAAATTCCGATCACAATACCGTTGCCGTGTTGCACTTGATCACTTAAGCTGATAGTAGCATGACAACGATGAACTTCTCAAGGCAACTAGAAGAAAATAATGAATTCCATTGTGAAAATCAGTTGACTATTTTCAAACGCCACATTAACACGAAATAAAAATCTTCGATCGACTGTCTCGTCGATATCATAAGCAAGAATATTGACATGTTTAGCTCTCCAATAAGTGAAAGCATCGAAAAATGTTTTTCTCATAGTTATTATGCGTGCATGTACTTGGCATAGGCGTGAAAACGTAAGGCCGAATGTGGATATGTTGCTTGTCGACATCCGACGAAAACAATACGCACGTCAACCTCCATGTGTAATAATAGTGACAGAAAGGATTCGTCATTGACAACCTCAATCCATTTCTACTAAAAACTAGTTTTATTTGAACAAAACAAACTTGAGAAGCTAATGATGAAAATCATTGTTCAAACAGAACTGAACTTTAAACAGGCACTAAAAAGGACAATCATTCGATATTGCATCAACCATAATCGATAAAACTGTCGATTACATCGCGTCGTCCGATCTGTACTGTTCGTGTTTATATCGTGTAGTGGAATTCATGTGCAGACTGTTAACAGACAATGGTCGATCGATGAAATTTCACAATGTTTCCTTCGAGGACACTGCGATAGAGATACGTATGACATAAAATTAATATGCAGTTTTAGGTCCCAATACAGAAATACATCGCGACAAACAACGTGCTGAAAGCGACCCTTTTACAAATCGAGTATTTTTATTAAGAAAACAAGTTCACTTTACGGTATTCGGAGATCGAATGATCGGAACTTGTTTTTGTAATTGTATTTACATGAAGGAAAACGTTTGGAATGAACAGAAATCAGGTGAAGAAAACAAGATTAAACTCACAATATAATGATTTAGAAAATTCAAGTTGTTAACGAAAACGACTTCATATAGTTTTCACTGAATATTCAAATTGTATCGAAAGTAATTGAGTTAATATTCTTCAGACTGTTTTCGACTTACTCTAATAGGATAAGTATCGACTGGAAGAGATGCAGGAAAATCATTTCCAAGCCTGCCTCTTTTTGTAGCACTAGACATTAGTTATAGGAGTATGTGCCGATGTGTATTCATTTCAACAACGTGTCAACCCTATATGTTTATGCTCGGTATACTTCCGCTTGAAGATGGAACCTCACCTTTTATTCCAAAATTTTCTCATTTAACTCGATTTGTCTCTTGAGACAACGTCCGCTATCATCAAAATTTGTTATTTATCAGAAGATATATATTTAGTTTTTGAGTCTATGACATTAATTCTCATCTGATCTTATAGTCATTTCAACAACGATATTACTCGAAGAATAATGATCAATCATACGAATTCAGAATACTTTTCTATTAGGAGTAGTTTTAAAGAAAAGTTTTCTAATATTTCTCTTCAAATAAATAGAAAATCTTCATCATCGATTTTTTGATTGATCAAAGTAGTTGATTTTATTCTATGATGTGTCTGGAGGATGAATGAGAGAGTTGACGATTATCATGTTCCACAGACTACGACAGATCATGAGATTGTGTGAAACATTTCCTAGGATCTGAGATAAGAAATACTTGGAATATATGCGATGTTATAAAATGACGATTTGTGCTTTTTGTACTTTCTTTTAGTGACATATGTGGAAACTAGAAAAGAATACGGTGATATACTTATCTAAATAACGAATAATTCGACACTTGAAGATAAGTGGCTAATAAATCAATGCTCGCTGCCTTGCTTGATAAAAATTAGAGAGAAATACTTTTCATTAGGGAACCCATGCGATGGAGAGTTAGAAGTCGAATGAGAAAGCATAAGGATATCCATACTTTGACAAACATCATGTTCTATCGCTTGATGTTTCTCATATGCAACTCATGACAATAGATGAAAATAAACGGTATGACTCATACAGTATGAGCCGAACTCTACCAGTACGAAAAGAGAAAATCACATCGAACTCTACGAGGTGCAGCATTTCTTTTTTCATGAAAGTAAACACACGCCATAAAGGGTGCCTCTAATTTTACTGAAATAATATCAAGATCCATAGTCAAGTACTTTCTTATGTTTTCATTTGACCATGCGAGACGTTTCTCATTCCTGATACGAGAGGGTACGAGTCTGGGCGCCAAGGTTCATCTGCAGTAAACCAGTATACCCACACTCTCATCTATTCGAATATCATTTGAAATGTCTTAAATTTAGTGTACGAATATAAAGATGGAACAGAAGCATAGTTTTATTCCTCATTGTTACGCTTGCTTACATCGTGATCCATCGAGAAACCCTGTTTTATAGAGGAACGATAGCATTGCATTTGGTGTGTAGTATTTATTGCTGCTTCTTTTGGCCATGGATAGAATATTCGTAATGGAAAATTAGAAATAGAAAAGGTAACACAGAAGCAACAATATGAACGAAAACAAAGTCGATTATGTTAAAGATTAACATGCTGAGGTATTGAATTGAATATTCACACATCTTTTTCTTCGTCGTTTTGCCTGTGACCGAACAGAAGATACGAATCGATGCATTCTATAAATACTTATTCAGTTGTCAGGCATGCAAAAACAACTTGCGGATTCCTGGCTCTATGTCAACTCCTTACTAATTCATTCGAAACTTTAGTTTTAAGTTATCTATGAGAACAAGGGAAACTATCTCGACTATTAATCCAATTAAAATGTATGAGTTAAACCAATAACTATTGCTCTAAGATATGCGATCTTGCTTAATAAGGTTCTTAATGTTGATATCGAATCATTTGACATTTTCATTCAAATACTACTGATTCTTCATATAACTAAAGAATATTATTATTGATTCAGACGAAAATGATTCGGATACAATTTCCTATCAATGGACATACGTGTATTCATTATCGATGTAAATATCCGGGAATAGTGAATTGAAAGATGTGAGAAAAGGTAATGAAATAAACCTTGTGAAGCACCATTCCATAAACGTGATAAATATTTTATTAAACTTTTCTTTTGAATCGAATTAAACATTAAATAATGACGTCTTAATGAACGATGATTTATTGAAGAATTGCCCTTGCCTTTGTCTTTATTATGAAAGTAGCAATTAGAATTGATCATTTTTATGAATCCACTAATTTCATTTCATCTCTTTATTGTTAGTTATTTATACAATCGAAAAATTACGCTCGTTTTAAATAAACTAAAAAAAACAACCATATTAACATTACTACAAATGAATAAACGTTCCGACATCAGAAAAATGTAAATTGGCGTAGAAAATTAAATAAAATGGCAGAATCTGTAAACAAAGGCTACACCAAAGAAGAATTTTCAGCAAACTAAAATAGATAAAAACAAATTTAGAGAAATCAAAAAAATCTTAATTTACTTCAACGCTATCTAGATGATCGACAAATAAACATGGTCCTGTTTCATTCAATACTGATAATGTCGATTGATCACCACATAAAAGATTATACTAAATTAGAAGAAAATTATACGAAAAAATATTTCAAGATTTTATCCAAGCTAATTTTATTTCTCACTTCACTGTTGTCGAATGATGCTGCTGAATGTAAGTTGTCTGTTATTTTGGAATCATCATCATCACCGTTACTAACGACTACTATAACAAGCATGAATGTGCATTTGCCTTTCTTATGTTACCTATAAACAAACCATCATTCAACCAGTCTTTAATGCGATCGTTTTTTCGTACAGTAAAGTTCTCCATGAACTCTGTTCGAACTCTGGGTACAGATGATATTGAGGAAGAACTGTTGTCGTTTTGATGTGAATCATCGTCATACATCGGTGGATAATTTGTTGAATTATCTTCGATTGTTCTTCATTCTCTTCAGTTGCAATCTCTAAAAGAATCTTGTTGATGTATTCAAGTTCTTCTCTTGGAAAATATTCTCGTGTTCGTTTCCAACGTCTGTTGTTCTCGACAGCAGTTGGAATCAATTTCATGTTAGAATTCGCGGTTAGAATTGGAAGAGTCGTTGTAGTTGCTACTGATGCAGTGGTTATTGCTCTTCTTCCTCCAAATGGCTTTCGAGGATATACGGCGGCAAGTCTCTTCAGCACGTACTCTCGAGGCAATTGATCGAAAAAACTAATATTACGATCAGTTACATCTATGTGATCGAATTTGGACATAACTGTGACTTGTACATCCCAGGAGAAAGGTTCCGGTCCACTGTAAATTACCGTAACTTCACTGTGAACGGCCTTTTCTATGCCGTAATTTCACTATGAACGACCGTATTCCACCGTAAAACAGGTCCATGATTTACGACTGTATTCTCACCATACTTTTGCCGTATTTGTATCGTATATCGATCGGATACGACCGTATTCCCGTTAAAATACGGTAGTAAATCATGGACCAGGTTTATGGCCGTATACGCTCCGTATTTGACCGTATACGTACCGGGCTTTCACCTGGGATTGGGCGATGTGCTCCAGATCAGACATGGTCTTTTCTTTGACCTATTGTCAGAATTTTTTGACGACGTTGACGATCCTGTAGAACGATTTAAAGATGCATATGATGATGATTCGAACTTTTGCTCGGCTCCGAACAAATTGACCACACAGATTCGAAGTAAATATACTTCACCAACCGCTGGACGTATTTCTGTTTCTAAAGATGTATTAATTAGATTGATTCTGTTCATAAATAAATATTTTATGTACCGCTAATTTTCCATGTAGCAGCTGAACCAATGCTTTCATTTGATGTGATGATGATGACTAGTGAACATGAATATTATCTGTTGACTCTCGTGTTTGATCTACATGAACAGCGTCTGACATTCTAAGAAATGAAGTACATATCTGAAGATTAAAATGAAGTAAACAACAGAAAGCATCCGAAAAATATGTTTGTGTGTTGGCTTTTTTATCACTGGATCTTTCTGTACTAAATATTCTCGATGAAATAAGGTCGTCAGAGTGAGTCAAACATGTTAACCAGAGTCGATAGGATCACTTTATATACAAGTTTTGAACGAATCAAATCAAAGATCCACGTTTTACAGTGATTAGTCTGGATGGTTTCAACCAATACAACAACGTTCGAATTTTTCTTATTTCTATCGAACAATCGTGTGACACAGTGTTTCTAACGTTAAGTACCCCAAGCAGAAGCAAAGTACCCAGGTCACCATCGATTTTGGAAAAGTACCGTGTTTTGCACTTTGAAAAAAAACAAAGTTCCCTCAGAGTACTTTGGAAAATAAAAATGTACTTTGTTTGATTTCTCACGCCATTATTATCAAGCTGTTCAGAATCCTCATATATATGTGTAGACATGTTTTACTTCTACACGGAGCTAAGAAGTTTTCTTTGTTTAACTCGAATTCGTTTTCGATCCGCCATTTAGATTTAGACTTTTCAAATACATATCTTATTCAATTTTTTTTGGTTTCATAATTATCTCTTATTCGACTTATTTTCTTCAAATTCATAAATGTATTTATTTGATACTATACAGAAAAATGAAGTGAGTAACGTAAAAGTATGCATTGTTCTTTGTTTCCGTCTGATATATGTATAACAGTAAAGTACTTAATTCAGGAGTATCCCTTAAACATGTTCAGAGATCTGTGCATGTTTTTGTTAGTTATAAATGTTGTATTTTGTTATTTCGTTCTTTTTAAACAAGAATAAATTTTTAATAAAAGACTGATTCAAAGATAACCTTGCGTTTTGTTTTCTTTATCAGTTTTAGTCTATTGTTCTTTGACGTACTTGATTACTTAAAACAAAGTACCAATAGATACTTTGTTAATAAATATATAGTACCCAGAGCTCCGCGGGACGACAAAAAATTTGTCCCGTCCCGTCCCGTCCCGCATCCCGTACCACCTTATCCGGCCCGTCCCATCCCGCTTTATTCGTTTTTTAGGG
>OENT01001433.1:1313-40909 GCA_900239685.1 Rotaria macrura
TATTTGAATATCAAGCGTACTTTGAAAATTTACAACGATTAAGAAATAGACTTAATCGACTAGTTCAAACAAATCGAACACCAGAAGCTGCACAAATAGTATGTCTTTTTGTTTTTAATTTTGATGACATATCAAGCATGACTTATGTTTCTTATAAACATATACAAAGACGATAAGACGATTTGAATCTATTTCTGTCTAGAATACAAAATTGATCATAAAAAATAAGAAAGTGACAAGTAAATACTTATATAAGACATAACAAAGTATTTCAACTACTTATCAGTAGTATCTTAATTAGAGATACAATAGGTAGATTAGAGGATATTTACTTAGAATCTTTACATCTGACTTAGTCGCGAGCTTTTAATGAGCCTTAAGAGAACAACGGCATCTCATCTAGAATTGAAACAAGAGGATGTTTGATTTAGTACGTTTCGTTCTAACAAGATTTTATTATAGTTGCAGGATGATACTGCTTAGATTCTATTCAATACATATACTTATCTGCTGATATGTATTTATTGTCGTTGTCTATTCATAAAAGACGTGAAATTATTTTCCATTTCTTTTATCAATCAATAGACTTTCTGCATAACTAGTATATGACAATCACATCAAACCAATTGATTATCCTTCCTTAAGCATATGTCTACTTGTCTAGCTAAAGAATATTTGACCAGTCAATTTTCACCAAATCCTTCTCATCCAATATTATCATTAACATAAATCTGTTGGACTTCATATTTTTTAGATAATAGGAATCTAAGATTGGGCTGAATTTCTTATAGAACAGATGCTGTTTGATGTTTCTCTTGAATATGGAGATTTCATATAGTAGAATGATAAGGGAAATTTTCACAACCATAGGAGATCTTTTACTACTTTTAAAATTTGTTCATTAAGTAACTCTGTACAAACATTTCTCGCATGAAATGCTAGTACAGGGTGTGGGTGTTAAGATTAAACTGACCGATATTTCACATTAGCACCAATATCCACACCCACAGCAGCAGCCACTGCTAAAGTATAATTAGTGCACCTAACCGGCGAAGCTAGTAATGCTTCCTGAGTTTTTTGTTTTCTAGTTTTGAGTTGGACAATATTTAACGAAGATTCGAAGGTAACATTATTAGCAGAGAATTAAAATAAGCAATAAAGAAGTCTAAAATTCATGTCTTGTCAAATGATTTCAAAAACATCATTCTCTGCGTAGAGGTTTGCCCTCGTTTTATCTTAAACTGTGCATCGCATGTTACTATTTGTTAAAGTAGTAAGGCAAAATATACTTTAGCATACTTGTAGTATATAGGAAGAATAATTGAGTGTGTTCCTGTGCTGACAAATCTTTTCGGATGATTGCTCTGAATATCAGCTTTGCGTGTGGCATATTTTGGTACATGGAAACAAAATGGCCACACGCTCGCGCAAAGTTGAAAGGAAGACTCGTTTTCCTATCGTTCTATACAGATAGCAGGGTTAATATATTCATAGTTTCTTTATGGATATGATTGATTTTCAATGGTTAAAAAGTTCAAATGAACTCGTTTGCATACTAAAAGAAGCATTTCATTAGCATACATGTGTGTCACATGGAAAAGTTGTGAGTACGTAACAGAGCTCCGCGGGATGCGGGGCAATCCCGCCTAGTCACGTCCCGGGACGGGATCAGGCGGGACGGGACAAGAGATGGCGAATTTTGCGGGACGGGACGGGACTGAAATTTGAATCGCTTGCGGGACGGGACAAGATGAATTTACTAAAGCGTCCCGCCAAGTTTATAAGGCACAGAGTTTTCACACATTATCTTACATGTATCGCAGTTGTGCGCCATCTAATTTTTAAACAGATCGATAGTAAAAGAAATCATTCACATAAAAACATGTTTTAATCTTTTTTTATGTACTCTTCCTTAAATTATTTAAATTTAAATCAATTTGAATAAAACACAATTATGACATTTCGACAATCGAAGTTGTCTTCTTCAGATGATGTTGTACGTGAATGTATAGGTATCCGTTTTCTTTTCTTTTCTTTTCTATAGTAGGACAATAGGATGGAGGAAGAAGTCAAATAGTCCATATATCCTACCAGTTTCACCTTCTTGCCGTCCCACCATCATAATATAAAAGAAAATAAAAAGAATACCTAGATATTCATGTATAATATCATCTGAAGAAGACAACTTCGATGGTCGAAACGTCATAATTGTGCTTTATTCTATTTATTTAAATAAAAATAAAAATAATTCAAGGAAGAGTCTATAAAAAACATTATAATATCAATGACTATATCCCTCCTAATGAACCGAGAAAATTCACATTAAAAAAGAAAATGCAAACTAGCTACGTTTCTTCAACCGTATATCCAGAATAAAAGAGTTGCCTACATCCCAGCTCTATCATTCCGGCTACTGGATACTGCAGGAACCGGCAGAAAAGATACGGCAAAACATTTGTATCCCGCAGGAAAATATGGGAAACATCGGAAACCTGAAACAGTATTCCGACCAGAAAATGATCTGATTTTTCCCCGATAATTTCCGGTCAGTCCCTGCCGGAAAGAACAGAAATTGCCTGGAATACACCAAAAAAAGTAGGACAATTTTCTGACCAGAATACTGCTTCCATTTTCAGGTCATTTTCAATGTTTTGCTACGAGAACCGGCCTGTACTTCTCGATCTAAGATATGACAGAAGTAGGCGGGACGGGACAAGGCGGCCAAGAGGCGGGACGGGACGGGACTCGTAAAGAAAAATGGCGCGGGACGGGACGGGACGGGACTAGAGAAATGCGGAACACGGGACGGGACGGGACACCTTGTAGGTTGTCCCGCGGAGCTCTGGTACGTAACCAAGAATACTTATTAATTTAAAATTACCGTTACCAATAATGCCCGGTTTGATAACACCAACTTCGCACGGATTGACCGTATAAAAGTGCTTGTTATTCAATCCATAGTACCGATATAGAGGGCACGTACCGGGCTGTTTTGTTGCATAAATATATCCGATAACCCCAATCAGTGTCCAGCCATGACGAGTCACACCAGGAACATCAGTACCGATTTCAGCCCAATTTGTAGTGTAAAAATGAGAATAGGCATTTGCACCGAATCGATATAAAGGTATTGAATTAGGCTGTTGTGATTTAAAAATATTACAGACAACACCTTGAGAAACATATCCAAATTTACCCATAGTGCCAGGCGTGATAGTTCCGATTTCACCACTATACGTTGTATAAAAATAAGCACCACCTCCAAAATATCTATACAACGGGATTGAATCTTCTACAACAACAAAGCATGCATGTGTGCATATGGAAGCGAAAAACACATGGACTCCTTAGTCAAAGACTTACAGCAGGAATTTGTCGGACCCACTGCTGTCCCAGCGCATTCCGAAAGCGGGATTCCTGAATAGGCTCCGTTTTATGGTTCCTGCTCTATTTCCTCTAATGCATACCATCGTAATGTATCCACGGAAACGGTTCTCGTTTATCACAGGGGCTCCAGCCATGGATGAGCCATTTTTCCAGGTCAAGATAGAACAGGGTTTGAATCCGACCGTTTCAGAAACAGTTTCTGGATCAAGGAAAAACAGTTGTCCAGTAGAGACAGGAAACTGTTTAGATCCGACCGTTCCCGAATCACTTCAGCATATTTCAATCCTATACCAAATGAGATCACTGGAAAAATAGCAGAAATTACAATACACACCGTGCTAAACTCAGTACTTTCTTAAGGACTAATAAGAACTTCTTCTCGAGGTTTTTCTAAGATTTCTGGAGTGCTCTCAGCAGTATCTTAGTTTAGAACACTCGCAAACTCAAAAAAATTCAATAAAGCTTTCACAATGCTTCTTAACCCTTCCAAAAAAAACAATTTTAAACAGTCTTTTTTAGTCCCAATTTTCTGCACACAGAGACATTACCACATGCTAAGCCCCATCGTTTCATGATTTAGTCGATTGCTCAAAATAGTAAATAAAGCTCCGGCGATCTTCGAATGCATTCTTTAATTATTTTCCGAAAAAAATCAGAATGCACCAATAGATTCTCTGAGGAGTATCAAGTTTTTACGGAAATACTTCAAATTTTTGTGAAAATAATTTTTTTCAAGAAAATGAGACGTTTAGCTACGAAGATATTTTAAGATATTTTCGATTTAATTTCCCTTCAGATTACTGATTCAGTTTGTAAAATAGTATAATTAAATAGTTGTTCAGATGATTTGTCTAAGTAACTGATTTACTATCTGTTGCGTCAGGAAATCCTAAAACTCTTTTAAACAGGGGGGGTACTTTACCTTTAATTTACTAGAAAATAGATAAATACTTTATTTACTTATTCACTACTAAATAGTAAATATGTATTTACAAAGTTACTACTCAATAGTAAATGCTGTATTTACTAAGTTACTAATAAGTAGTAAATAAGTAAATAAAGTATTTACTTTACTTTATTTACCGAAATAAAAAGTTAAGAAAATGTGCAACCCATACCTTCGATTAAAGACGCTCAAACAAAGATCTTCAAAGATATTTTTTCTCGTTTTCGCAATACCACTCTCCAAATATAATTATAAGTACAGATACTTCACATGAAGGACTCTAGAAGATCTGTATCTATCGATTCCGATACTCAGATAAAAATAATACCATAGGAATTGCACTGAAAACTTTCTTTCCAAGAATGCAATCGGTATTAGCAATGCAAAATAGCAAATTTAATCAGTGAAGGGTCGAGGTAAGTTGAAATTCGGGCATGTGCAAATTGGAATGATCGATTGAGTTACATAGACGGTAAAAGAGGACTAGACGTTATAGTGACAGAACGAAAAATGATGTTCTCCTCGTGGGATTCGAACCACACATCTCCTGCTATCCGGGCAGTTATCCTATTCCAATTAGACTAGAAGAGATACATCCATTTGTATTCGTCATACATAGTGATCTATCATATCCAATATGTAACGGATTGTGTTTGTGTTTTAGGTGGGTCGAATCGGTATTCCTATTTTATATCTGTCGAAGAAAAGTTTCTTATGGAGGAAATGAATAACTTGTCATTCTGTTTTCGTCAAAGAACAACAAATACTGAAGAAAATAGTTCGATTAACTCTGAATGTGCCTGATGAACTGATAATATTAGTTGGTTACCCGAATTGAATCGGGATAAACGTGCATTAATGTGGCGCACTGCTTCTTCTCGGCGATTATTCGCGTTTCTTAGGCGACATTGAATGGCTGCATGTAAATTTTCTTTCACTGCTTCATTGGTGACGAAATCATACCATGGTACCATCTCAAGAATCTGCAAGAGAGCAGGTCCAACAGCTAAGGATCGTTTGAAGTCATTATCATTGTTGACCGCCACATTACCACCAAGATAACGTTTTGATATTACTCGTGCTTCACTAGCATAGTACGTACAATCAACAGCAACAGGTCCTCGATCAGAGAAAGGTATGCATCGAGCCATAACGCCATCTTCAGTGAAAAGGAAGCCTCGCTTTACTTTGGCGCGCTCTTCGATCATGCCACCTAACAATGATTTAGTGATGATATGGGTTCCCCAAGCGTCAACAAAATCTTCATACAGGTTTGCACTGAATCGTTCTGTTAACTGAGACAGTGCATGTCTTGCATATGAATTAAGCTGAAAGTTTGATGTATTTAGTGTAAGTGTGTACAGACCGATCACACGTTGAGAAAGCGCTAAAGACTCACCATTACCAAAGTAACTAAAGAAAAACACCATATTTTTTGTACAATTTTTCTTTATGGTAATTTTGTTCGCGAAAAAGGAAGTAAAGGAAATCACCATCAACTATACGTATCACGTCCTTGTTTTCTCTCTCTTTATTAAGTATGTACTCTGATTTTTCCGACATTAAAGTGTATTAACAGATTGAAAATTATAAAAGAGTCAAAGTAATACTTCGAAGAAGAAAAGACACGAGTTTGACCACACTCTAGGTCGTGTTTGGTACGTTTTTATATAATTTTCACTTACTATTTTTACAGTGTATTCTTTTCTACAAAACGATGTATTGAGGAAATGTATATTTAAAACTCGTTTTAAGTAATTGTATTTTATTTATACGATTGAATGGTGTTACTATACCATTCTTCTTGGATATTGTGTGCTATAGACAATGGTAAATTAAAAACGCTGACCCACATGATTTAAAGTTATGGCACTTCATCCTGAAGATACGATCATTTGCGACACATATTAGAATGAAATTTATTGCACGGTTTCTTTCGTACAGATGTTCCCTTTTCAGGATAGCAATGTATTATTAACGGTTGATAGTAGCGAAAAGATTGCAAAGTAAAAACAGCATGACTTCAGCCTGCTGGAGTCACATTGAGTCCTGGAGTCTGTTATTTCCCCTTCAAAGATTTTCTTCCTTGCACTTACATTGTCACGAATAAGGAATATCAGTTTTACCTTGCATTTAAATCAAATGTTTGCTTTTAGTAAGATTTTTCGATAAGTTTATGTTCTGGGAACGAAACAATCTGATTTAAGTTATCTACTATAACTGCTCAACATGAGGAAAATTGAACAAACCCCTGACCGCATGCGGGAAATCTTATCTAGTTGTACATTTCAAATCAAATACTTTTACTATAGTCTACTTGATAAAAAAAGGTGAAATAGAAACCACTGTGAATGTAGTGTGATTCCAGAAATTTGTCGAATTTTTCTCCGATTTGATGTAGATTGCATCATACTAAAGGGCATTTGTATCGATAACTTGGAAATCGATTTCATACAAAAAACGTTTTCTCCTTGGATGAATAATGATTTCTGTGACATGACTAACTCATAACCTGCAAAACTATCCTTCACATGGTGCCAATGAGCAAAATATTTCCGATAAAATAAATATTCTGCGCCGAGATAAAGTTGATGAATACTCTCACTTGTCGAAATATTTGAGCATATCTGGTGGACGAGCTAATTCTCCACCACGGATTGTGCCTTCAGCAAATGTTTTTTTCCATGCTGCATTTAGCTGTGAAGCATTATGAAAAATGTGAACATTAACGGCGTCATAAGCGGTTACCGCTCTGTTAGCTGGACCAAGTATTGCTTCATTAAATACATTAAACATTGCACCGGTAAAACCATCGGTCCAAGTGCGGCTGCCTTCAGGTGGATATGTTAACTGTACAGCCAGAGCCATAATACGACCCGTACTTCTATCGATGGTCATACCAACACCGCGTGGTAACTTGAAATATTGGGAATCAAGGTGTCTACCGGTTCTTTGCATATGAAGGCCATCAAAACATATCATACCTTCAGTTCCGACAAACGGACAAAGAGCAGCCCGAGCTTGGTCAGTGAATTCAAAAATTGATTGGTTAGGTGAGGACGGATATGTGCAGTGCACATAAAAAAGTAAAATATCTATCAACGTGTAGATGGAGTTCATTATCTAAAACTCGCAACTGCATTAATATTTTAAATTAGCGCATATCAAAATACACTGAAAGATTAAGTCTATGATTATAAATAATGGGCGAAATAGGTGGATTAATTCGATTCAAGATCAACAATTCAGTTAGATTTAGATCTCTAAAATTACTTAGCAGAGAGTAACCACAAATGAAAAAAAGATTCTACATATAAATGAAGTTAGCAGCTGATTCGAGGTTTCCCAAAACGACTCCCCCCAGCCAGTCAGTGAGCCAACTCAGAAATATTTTCAGTCAGATGCCACTCTGAAAGTTATATCTAATGATGTACTTATGCTTTCAATGAAAGTAAAAACATTAATTTTTCACCATCCGAGAAAAGAATTAAAAGATGTCTTCTATGACGATTATCTTTAACTTATAAGCCACTCCTCTCCCATGGCTAATTCGACGCACCTCAACGAGCTCTATCACGTGGTATATGTTTCATTCAACTGACAGCAAAACTATGGTAATAGGGATGCCTAAAAACTGCTGGAAACCGGATTTCGAACCGGTATTGACTTCGAGGGCTCGCTCTAATTAGAGCCACGCATGAAACTTGTCAAGTGCAACGCACCTCTATTCCTTCAATCTACTGGTTTATGGTTTATTGAATTCAAAGCAAACCATTGAAAGCTGTTTGAGGGTGTGTTTTATTCGATGAGAAGCAAATCCTAAAGGATTATACGCCTTGGAATACACAAAAGCTGGTTTTGGGATAATTTTGACCTCGGAGATTCTCTGAACGCATTCAGTCATTGTTCAAACATGCTCCAATGAATGGTTTTTAGTGAACTCTGTTCCGTACAAAGAAAGGATAGAGTCCAGAAGCCGTAACTCACTCGTGTCTGCCTGTCTGTCGATCAGTCGGAAATAAGCCATTGACTCAAATGACCATTCCAATGGCAAAAATCACACTTTTAATGACACATACTATTGACAGATCGACTGAAGTGACACACAGAATAGCCGTTTCTAATAATGTAGTAAGTGATGGAAGCAGGTGGAGTTCGCATAGGACACTTTGATGCCTCGATCGCTAAATTTCTGAACCGAGTGATCTAATACCGGGAGGAGTCTCACCTTCTTGTTCCCTGAAGGATATTTAAGGCACACTAACGAAGTTTGTCAACAGTGTATTCTTCTGGTTAAGATACTGATAGTCCCAACCCGTTCGAACAAAACTGTGGTTCTGGCACTGCGTCACATCTGTCTTTCGCATTAGATTTGGATGTTTGTTAGTAATTTTGCTTGAAAATTTTTCATTTTCGTCTCATCAGTTTCCCAATTACACTTATTCACCCTCTGCTTTCATCGTCTCTCTGGAAGTTATCTGATCACATCCATGCGAATTGCTGGATATGTGGCAGACCCATCAGATTTTGTCCTCGGTTCGTAAGTATTTATGCGAGAATTCTGTCAATCTAGTGCCCAGTGAATCGATTTTCAATTCATGATGTTTGCTGATCGGTGTGTGTTGTATTGAATTGTGTGCATAAGATGGCAAATCAAGGTCCTGGAACAAACAAGAACTTGATTTGCGATAGTTAACTGTACGACAATTCACAATGCACCTGGAGTTTCTGTTGAAACTGAGTTCAATTGATGCACTTTGATCATCTATATGTTTTGAAGGTAGTTTCAAGGACGCAACATGCTAAGAAAACGGCCCTAGTCAAAACGACTGACAATCCGGTTTCCAAGTGTTTCAAGGACTCTAGTCTCCAATTATTTTTGTTTTGAATTCAACAAACCATAAACCAGTCGATTGGCAGCATAGAGGTACGTCACGCGAGATAGGTCTCATGCGTGGCTCACTAACTGGGGCGAATCATTTTGAGAAAAATTGGAATCGACTGCTTACTTTCCATGAATATGTTCTGGTATGTTTTTGTTTTTTATTGATTAGTCAATATACTAAGAATGAAAAGAATGAACAAATTAAAATCAGTGGAAAATAATAAATCGAGAAAACCTAGATCGTTCTTAGAAACTACCATAAAAACGTCTTGATTCTATTCATTATTTTCCTTCTATAAATAGTTACAGTCTTTAGATGAATGGTGTACTTTAGAGATAAACTATGAACTTCTAGTATATGCGAGAAGATTAAAATTAGTTTAGGATCAACAGCTTCGAAACAAAGAAACAGCACTAATTGAAAACTTCCAGCACTACAAGCCACTTTCTTTTTGGGCAGTGTCAAAAATCTGGTCTTAACAGTTATTATCCTTAATCAGTTCGATATCAAAGTTGTCAGACATCGAGCGCGACACTGCTCTAAGTTTTCATGCATGTCATCTTTAAAATTCGTCTTCAGATAGTAATTATCCGGATCTGAAAGCTTTAGTATTTCGTTTTTATGCACTGAATGACTTTGTCGCGAAACAATAAGTAGTGTATAGAAGATTCCAACAAAGAGATACATAATACACATAAATAGAAGTTTTTTTCATAGCTCGCTTCGGTTAAAGTTGGTCAACAGTAATGGATGTGGTGAGCCATACCTGTGAGTGCTCTTATTTTGGTAATAGTCTGAAGCAAACAAGTCACAACTTTCATCCGCTTTGAATGGAATCAGACATTTTCCCGTTGATCTACTTGTGCAACGAACAGGAAAGTTATTTCTTGCTACAATGCTCGATTTCCATATACAAAGTCGGCAAAGTTATCTTTTCTTCTTCATTTTGTCTCAGCACGTATTGGTTGATGAATGAAATGAGACTACTTTGCTTTTAACGTTTAGTTCAAAGATATCAACTGAAAGTAACTTTTTTCTTTATAGTCTAGTATCTTCGGTACGAGTCTAATGATGTTCATATTTTGCTCTTGCTAAAATGAATTGTAAGGGAAAAGAGGGCTTGAATATGAAGGTAGAGGCAGATGAGTCGAATAAAGAGGATATAGTAGAGAGAGATGAAATGTGACGAGGATGAGATGAGAGAAATATGAGGGGAATAGAGATCCACTCCTTTTTCGTATACGTGAATTTTAGTTCTCTTATTGAGGACAAGACACACACAAGTTACTTCTAAAGCGTGCAGACTATAAGTACAATGGAATAGGCACACACACGCTACTTCTAGCTCGTTTCGATTACAACTTACTCCAAGTGCAACTCTAAAGAATCTGACTGCTCATTCCACTACTATCCTCTCTCCCTTCACTCTATTTTCTCCTCTCCGATCTCAAAGAGAGACGCTCTCTCTAAGAATAAGAGAGCTAGAGAGAGAAGAAATAATGGTCAAGCGAGAAAAGGAAAATTAGAGAGAGAAATAGAGAAAAGCGATTGCGAGAGGAAAATAGCTATAAGAGAAAGAGGAAGAAAACGAATATGTCTTCTCGCAACTGGGATGGTGCATAGAGTGGATGGACGTCCACCTCTAGTGTAGCGAAAGTGAGACACTCCTTGTCGTTGTTTCATTCACATGGATGTCTATGCACTGAAGCCCCTTGGCACATGCATCATGAAGCCTTCATGACTTTTATAAAACATGGCATTGATCGATGTGGAATGCTTCTACTATGCATCACCAGCAAGTATTAGCCATGCCAGTGGAATTCTCTGGAATCAATGTATACATATATATTTATATAATGAATGTAATTTTCAGTAATTCATAAGAAAACGTACTTTTTACTCACATTTTTATTCTGCCATGAAGAAATTAGCAACAAATTCATTGGTCTTCAAAAGAAAGTACCTTAGCACTTCATCTTTCATATCGGAGCTTCATATTTTCAGGGTCTCTTCGAGAAAAACTTCCAGAAGTTTCTGTGTCTGGTTACTGACAATTATTGCAATCATTCAAATGTGTTGTTTACCTACTCACGGGAAGATCGTACTATTTTGATTAGACTGATCTTCACAAGCATTATAGCGCAGCTAGTTGGGTCGATGGAGGTGAAACTGTGATGAACGTTTTGCTATATGATGTGCAAGAATATGCAAGGAGTCTTATGAGAGTTTCAAATATAATTAACATTATATTTCTCATTTCATTTTTATGCAAATAGTTAACTATGGAGCCAGAGATTTTACCATAAAGGAAAAGAATTTAGAATGTCGTCAAGACAGCATTTGAATCCACTCTGGTACATGGAAAGATACAAAATAAAATTGATGTATTTGGCGCGAACGAACACCATCGTTCTATTCGATTCAATGAACTGTATGATCTTAACCAAGCGTCATAATTCATCAATTTGGCTCTTATTTTTAATCGCATAATGCTACTTTATATTTACATGAATACTTATATATTACTACTTTTTTTTGACAAAAATATTATCGCCATGAAGTAATCAACATTTCACATCATTATGAAATTTGGGTTGTCCACTTAATGCGATTCGCATTACGCGACACTTTGCTACTCATGTTTTTCAATTCTTTTTTTTATTTAGACAGATTTAAAAGCATTTTCAAATACCGTTTTTCTCGCTGATTACGAAGTCGAATTTTTTCTTAAAACAATATGGTTTTGGCATCAAAAACAGATTTTCAAATTTTTAACTATAGTATTTTCAAATTTGAAAGCAATGTTGAGGGACATTCCATTCGTTGCAGAATTCGATTCTCTACAAAACGGCCTATGCACGTATTGCTCTCATTCCAAAGGGCAGTTATTAAGTTCGTGTACAGTTTCTAACTTACTGTACGGTTAATGATATTCCATTTCGATGTAGCAACTTGATCTTTTTACAGAAAAATATATGCACCGCAGTGATCAATATGTATGAAAACTAAATATTTCTAAGCACGTTAAGTGGAAACATTTTTACCCACTGGAAAGCTTCTCTCATGCTCTACAAAGTTGGTTCCATGCCTCTTTCAATAGATGACCGTTATTCACAGGGAATTCGAAAACCAGTCACAGTGTTTCAAATTCAGAGGCTTTTTATGTCACAATGCGTCATGTGACTATAAAGCTTTTCTGAAAAAACTAGAGTTTAATATAAAAAAACGTCAAATTTATGCTAAATATAGAACTCGATAAATTGTGTCGAATGCTGTTTGAGCCAACATATGCAGTCGTCGCCGTTCTCGAGATATTTGGGATGTTGGCGTTAGTATTGTTTAAAGAAACACCGACTCCGACCGAAATCTGGAAACAAATCAAAATCGAGCGTCTCGCATACTCACACCCATTCCCTCACATCCCAAACCCTAGAGATCTTAGCAAATTTCTCTCAAAAAAAATTAGTTTTGAAGTTCAGAAAAAAAGAAGAAAAATCCTTACTACTGGCGACAGGTTGTCTTGAGTAACAACCATAGCTTAATTTAATGAGGCTAAACACTTCATTCGAGTTCCATATTTAAGCCCGAAAGAGGTTGGGTTAACAAGCTTTTTCTAAATTTTTTATTTGCGCTTTCTTTCACTTTACTATCCATGTGACTAATTAATCAATTATATGAAACGTTTAGTTTAGTTTATTCTTATTAGATTCTATTATTTTTCTCTATGAATTCATGTTCAAATCAGAATAAAATATGTTTAGACAACACAAGGAAAAAGAAGAACAAGAAAACATGTTTTAAGTCTTTCATCAATGTTCAATCTTGTTGACGGCAACAGCAATAAATTATGAAATGGAGTCGATATCAAATTTTTGTACTCGATAATTGCACTTATCGATTACATAAAGGTTACCATGCCGATCAAATGATAAACCCCATGGAAAATTCAATTGATCCGACTCTCCTCCTTTACCATTTCCACAAATGACACTTCCCTGTGTGGCACCTTTTGGCCAACGCATAATTCGATTATTTCCTTGGTCAACAACATAGACAGTGCCAACTTGATCGACAACGACTCCATACGGATACGACAGTTGTGTAAGATCAGTGCCTTGTTCTTGACCACCAGCCACGACGATACCATGTTTCGCATCTTCTTCCCATTTCATTATCCGATGATTCGAATAATCAGAGACGTATACTGAATGATCTCGATCAACAAATACGTACCACGGATCAGAGAGTTGATCGAGCCGATTTCCTTGTCCATTACCACCTGCAACCACTGTTCCTTCGCTGTCACCACTTCGATATCGTCTCACTGCATGTCTCCCATAGTCAACAACATAGAGAGATCCATCCTCATCTATTGTTAAACCAATACAATAGATGTTTGAAATGATTGTTTCGCCACTAGTACCATTTCGAAGTGGCCATCGAACTACTCTTTTATTCGAATAATCAGAGATAATGAGACTATTTCTCGTTTTGTCGATAATCACATCGTATGGATTATTTAACTGATGAGCTCCCTTGCCTGCTCCATGTCCACCAGCAACTACGCGCCCACTCGTCGCATTACATGTCCATTTCACAATTCGATGATTCTCTTGATCAGCGATGTAAATATTTTGATCATCATCGACATACAAACCACGCGGATTAGAGAGCTGATTGCTTCTATCGCCTTGTCCGTTTCCTCCAGCTACAGTAAGACCATTTTGTGTCCATTTTGTATTCAAATGTATATCAGTCGAAGTCGAACGTAATGGTGCTGATAGAAAACAAAAATCGATTCTATTGAAATGAGTCTTTCATTTGTTAGATCAATCATTTATTCAAATGATAGGTTTTTTTATCTCGATCGCTCAATCAAATCCAAATATTTAACATTTTATCTGCGCCAGTTTTTCAAATACAATTACAATTTTTCTCGGTAACTGAAATTATTTTCATACTTGAAAAAAAGAGGCGTCGATATTTTTCTTTTTCTTCCTGTACTGAAGATCATCGCAGCACATATGAACTGAGTTCTCTATGAAAACAATCATAGATATCGCTAAAAAATGGAGTCAAATTTGACTTTTGAGGTTGTTTTCAAGGGATATTGTCAAGTACAGTGCGTGTCAAAATTCAAGATGCTGTGCAAGACATTTTACAAATAGCTTTTGATAGGAGCAAGATAAAAACCTGCATTTTTCAGCAGTTGATCGATCTTGATTTGCAATGCCACTGTTTAATGGTGGAACTATTTTCGCTGAATTTACACAAGATACAGGAGATGTTTAGAGTTTTCTAGATGTAATTCTGATAGCTAAAAATATCTAGGGAAAAGCATAATTAAAAAGTCTAATTTGGATATTGATATTTGATTAACATTTCAATGAATGATTACTTATTTCAGATATATTTTGCAGTAATCATACGTCAAGCGTTCATAACATTGATTCTCTGAGGGAAAACCGTTTCATTTCTGGAATGCAACAAGGAAAGAAAATGGACCTTATGCACACCGCAGGAGAACAATGTCTTCTACTGAACAATGGTATTAGAAGTAAACATCGAATAGAATACGTCTCTACTATCATGAGGACGTGGGTGTGTAGCCAACTGAATATCAACATGTGCACCTACTCTCATGCATTTATGTCAACATCAGAGTGCCTGACGAAAATTATCTTTCTTTTTAGATGGGCTGGGATTAATGAACAATTACAGTATTGGAAGTAGATTCTAGTGCTACATGATTGATCTCACTTTACTGAGGATGATTGATATCGATTGCTTTTTGAAGTGAAAACTTATTTTCTGTGTTATGAAGTAAGCCAATACTTTATTATTAATATGTTGAATATAATTTTTTATTTGTACACAGATAAGAGACTGAGCCATTTTAAGTGTGGCTCTTGCCATTTGTATTTAACATTAGTGTCCTATCACCGTTTTCAATATCAGATTTGAAATCATACCTACACAAGTAGGAAGCAAAATTATTATATGAAGAGATTTCTTTTCTGATGAAAATTCATCCACATATACTGAGCCATCGTACACACCAATGTATCCCACGAGTATGGTGTGCAACACCGTTACTGAATTTCACTCCAGTTTCATCAGCAACAATCTAACATATATTTAGCGACGTTAAACGGTTTTTAGAAACGGAAATAAATCAGGTAAATCCTTAATCACTTGATTCGTGTGCTGTATTATTATATATGAGTAAATAATTTTTCCTACTATTTAGAAAAGAAACTCAACAGTATAATTTTCCGTATCAAGTAAAACATTTACAGCTGTAATAGGACTGTGAACGTATTGGTTGAATGTTTATTTTCCCTATGTTGGTTCTGGCTATCGATAATATGCAGATCTCAGTTAGAAATAACAAGAACGAGTCAAACATAATCTTACCTTGTTGCCAATCATCAATACACACTCGTTGAAGAATCTTAGCAACTGATTCTTGTAACTGCTCTATTCCATCGATACAATATTCAGTTTTGATAGGAAGTTTCAACTTGCTTAATTCTTGATTTGTCGTGTTTAAGTAATCGATTGTCTTTTTATGATCTTGTAACAGTGCCATATGATTGTTGGTCGAAACAGTACGTTCAAAGTTTCTACGCCATTTATCAAGTTCTTCTTGTTGGTTCTCCAGTTCTGTTTGCAAGTTCTCAATTCGATCATTGTTATGTTTTTCAATACTACGAATCCTTTTAATCAGCTCATTCTCACGATCGGCAATGAGCAAATGTATAGACTCGAAAGCTTTCGTAATTTTTTCTATATTAGTATCTTCATTCACAGCCCTTATTTCCGTCGCACGTTTCATTGATCGATCCAAAGATAATTTGATTTTTGTAAACCAATCTTCTAGCTAAATGATAGAGCAAATCGTTTTATGGAATTCATAAAATAGAATTCAAGCCTGACCTCAATGGCTTTGTCCTGTGCGATAACAGTTACAATAGTGCATGCATGACCTTGGTGCTGAATTATTACACAATCTCGGCAAATAAGTGTCGAACAATTGTTACACCAAAATTTCAGCTTTTCATCCGGGTGCTGATAGCATGAGCGTAACACTATCGGCTTTTGATCGATTGGTACTGATACATGAGCTTTCAAAACCGGCTGCGAATGAGCCAATTCATAACATACCGAACAATAATTAGTTTCACACTTCTGACACCAAACTTTTGCCTCCTCTGATTGACAATTCGAGCACAACATTTCAGCTGCAACAAAAACAATCGACGATGTCGCGTTACATACACAAGTAACATGATTCGAGCATCAATTCAGTTGGCTCTTGTCTCACAAGACCATATGTGAAAATCCGTGGGTGCAAGGAGAAATTCTGCTATTTCTGCTGCAAGGCAATTCTGAACATTCCGAAGAAACAAACGGATAAATTGATCGAATACGTGAAGGGGTTTGACGAATACATGAAAGTGGGGTAAGAATGAGACAAAAGTCAAAATTTTCCAATTAAACTCATCACACATGAACACAAAGCCAAGCCGGAAAATGAGAAGCGGCTACCGGACGAATCACAATTTTGAACCAGAGGGTTGGGAACCTTAATTAGCCTAATCAATAAAAACTATGTTTGAAAAATATCGTCACAACCAACTAGTAAAGAGCAGGATTGAGAAATTTTGTGATAGCGGGTGCAACGTTCCATAGAGAGATAGAGGCTAGACTCGCTCCTTCCCTAGTGCCATTACAAAGGGCAACTATTCTGCTTGTTCCCCCCGGCTTCCGCCCATGGTCCGGCGCCTTGTCTATGATCATACATATAACGAACCCTTTATACTACAAAAATGGTCGCTCGTGCCAAGCTCACAGTTGCTCAGGCCATGAAATAGACCGACAGATACTAGTGAACTTAGATTTCTTGGCCCTATTCTTCCAGTCAAGGGAAAATACTCGTACTGCGAAGGTGAGGGAAAAAGCACACGGGAATATGTTTAAAACAACAGTCTGTGTGACAAATAGCCGAGGTATCCTAATAAATCAGGATGAAGAAGTCAATCATCGGTAAAAATGTTCAAATATAAAATATTGTCTTTTACGTAGGTATTTATCTCAACTAGGGGTGGGACTTTAACTTTAAAACACTTTAAAAAAAGTAACTTTTAGCTCTTTATGTACGGTTTTATGTGGTTTTTACAGTTACTTTAAACTTTAATTAACGTTTAAAGTGCTTTAACTTTTTTAAAGTTTAAAGTTTAAAGTTACTCCAAAAACCGCATCAAATCGCGCATAAAGAGCTAAAAATTATTTTTCATTTTTGCACTACTTTTGTTAAAGTTAAAGTTTTAAAGTATGATACTTTAACTGTTAAAGTTCAAAGTAGACTTTAAACTTTAACTTTTAAAGTAAAGTTAAAGTGCCACCCCTAATCTCAACAGTGTCTTGTCGTCTTGCATGTATTGATGCACTAGCCGAAGCTCGAATGAAAATCCACGTAGTTGTTTTGAGTCTTAAAATATCTTTCTAGTAGATCACATCGAAGAAAAAAGTTTTGCACAAATCCGATCTGAAAACTTCAGAAAATTTGCTTGAACTCGAAAATCAGCAAGGATCAAAATCGATATTATGATTGAAGGTTTGAACCATCTGCAATCAACAGTTAAATATAGAATAATGGTAATTATATGTAAATATGTGTATGTATCGATTGCGTTTTCAGTTTTGGGATCAATAAGAAGACGGCTGACCTCATTCAAAGAGTGAAATGTTGCATTCCATCTCATAACTTGGACAATCAAATACTTTAAATATCTATTATGATGAGTACGAATGAATTACCCTTGTATGTCTCTCAGAAATCGTATTCAACATGTGAAAATGAGGTTTAGTAATAAAAATAAAAAAGCGACAACAACTAAGCAGAGTATATGACTATTATCTAGTTAAAAATGATGCCTTTTTTGTAACTCAAAAAGAAAAGCAATTTATAAAATAAAACGAATCTACTGTCAGATTCCTGTGAGCCTAAAAATTCTCATGGATCTGATAACTTATCAGGGAAAAATAATAATGCCATCAGCCTACTATTTCTTTTTGTTACTTACATGATGGCTGCGATTCTTCGTAGTCCGTTGCCATGCGAATTAGTTAATAACAAGTGGAACACTGTGTATTCTAGAATTAAAACACAACAGATTATAATTTAAGCTATTTTGGGGTGCGAATATGTCTGGAGAAAAGACCAACAACCGTATAGTCCCATCAATTACATCAATGCTAAGAGCCAAGTCGTTGTCAAGAAAGAGATGATGTTAGTGCACCCGGAGTCAGAATATTTTGAATATAAAAAAAGTATTTTATATGGATTTCCTATTTATCAGTTGTGTTAAAAAGCGTGAAAATCCTGCTAAAACAAGAAATTATGTTTCGCGGGGTTTTTTCTTCTACTTTACCGACTTTTCTTTATTAATTTTTAACAGAGATTCATGAAACCACTGTCTATTACTATTATACCAGTAATGTTACACCAGTTCAACTCAATGACTATAGGGATGCACTATCAAACATCAAAGAGAATTTAACGGTTTTAATACATCGAGCATTAACTTTGATCTTGCTATTCCATCTATAATCACAACTGTGGAATATAGATGAAATAGCGAGAACACGTCTATTCTGTTCGACTAGGAAGTAGAAAAATGGAAGACGACCGAAAAATTGATTTTATCAAGAGAAGAAGGAAAGTGATCAACGCACAAGACGCTGACTTGAGTTGAGCACTGAGACAAGGTAGCACGAATAAAACAAGTAAGAAGTGTCACATTCTTCGAATAAAAAAAATCTCTATTTTCTCTTTATGCGTTCACTGGTATCTATAAACATGTATTCAACCCTACTTCGATTTGAACACGTGATTCCACTTATTCTAAGGAATCATCACCCATCTGGTGCTTCTCTAACTAACTGACTGACTGCCTATATATGTAAAAAAAAACTAAAGAATCACTGTTCTTTGTTTGCATTGTATTAAAAACAACTTTTTGCAGAGAGAGCAAATAGAAAGATGGCGATAAAAATACAGACCCTGGCAACAAATGAAACGAAAGCAAAAATGAAGAAGGCACGTGAAGGAATGTTTAAATGAGAAATCATGAAGATAAAATTTTCCCCCTGAGAAATGATGCTTTCTTCTGCTCCTAGGGATATAATGGTGACGGTAAATCACTTCTTGACAAGTTCTTATTTCACAGTTGCACCCATTTCTGTGTGATCAGACCCGAAATCCCAGAGCTTTGGAAGCCATGAACAAATAAGCAAGTTCTATGTAATATATTGGATATTTCTTTGATAATCTTTGAAGGGTGATCGTACTGTTGTCAGCTTTACAAAACCCGTCTCACTCTAAGAAAATGCAACAATGTCATTATGCATTAAGAATCTTGAAACGAATTAAGCTGTTCAAATGCTCTTTGCTTAGATATCTAGACGTACAACTGACATACAATTGATCCATCTACATTGTTGCTCATCTTTTAACATCTTCGGTTGGTACAATTATAACAAATAGTTGTTTCGAATCGCTCGAATTATTCCCTATTTCCTCAACTTTATCAAATCCTTAGCGCTGTTTTTTCTCATCAAATTCAGCGAACTACAATGAACATTAATGCTTTTGTCGTTCTGCCTGCACAAAGAGTGGCAAAAATTTTATAATGGGATTGTTGTGATTTCAGTAAATAAGAATACAGTCAAAATGCTTTTGTTTACACTTGACTACTAATTGAAATTCGTTTTCTCTTCGTTACTGAATTTTTCAAAAAATGAACGTGCCATTCGTTTGATTGCATTATGCCAATCATTCTTCATTCGAGGCACCCCATTAATGTTCTTTCATATACAATTACACTGGTTAAGAAAAAGGAAAATTTTCATATAAAGAAACACGAAATAATTCGATGAGTATTGTTCGAGAAATTTTGAATTAGAATACTGTCACTTTCAAGAATCTATCATGTTTTATTGAAAAATTAATTTCATCTTAGAAACTGTAAATTGGGTTCAAATGCAAATATTTTCGAACGTTATGAATCTAGAACTCGTGGAAATTGACAACGCAAGAAGATTATCACATCTATGGAAAGTAATGGAAATTTTTATAATTACTGCAATAATCTAGAACTGTCGTAAACTGCAGTAGGGTCTCGGAAAATCAGACATAAGTCTTGATGATATTTCCTATTTTATCCCCAATATAAAAATCTGTAGTCATATTGAAATCAAATATTTAACTGAGCTCCATTGATTGCAGAAAATGAAAATTTCAATAAGCATTGAGTTATTGAATCACATATTCCATGGTCATTGTTCTTTGTTAAAGTATCTCTACTTGCGCTTTCGTATTATTGAAATTGAAACCAATCTCATAAATGACGAACATGTTTAGAAATAGATTGATGCTGTTCAAAATGAGATTATTCATCAAAACAGCATCTTATACTATATCTAGATTTTTTTCATTTCAATTTCATAGGTTCTCATTTGATGTAGTCTAAAATTAATATAAAAGATAAGCTTTATAATCTTTTGGTCAGCATGTAACTTCTCGACAGAGAAAATTTTTAAATTAATATAAGACTATACTAAACAATGGAAATAACTGATTCACTGGTGTGGTAGTTTCTATGCATTTAGTTTTGTTTGTGTCGAATCAATTAACAGGTGGAGGCAGTCGGCACCTTGAAAGGGTATCCTAAGCACACACACACATTGAAATTTCACATTCCTCAAAAGCAATACATCCACACTTCACTGTTCAAAACTTCAGCACACCTAGAAATTGAGTGTTACTGACAACTGCTTCAGCATTCACACATCCACACCCGTAGTTCATTCTCATCCATAGTAACAGTCACTTCACTTTCATATACACTCCTCATTTTTTTGCAACTATGACTTATTTGGTCGCAACAATACTGCATTCCTTGTATTGTCGATGCATCATATAGGATTAATCTGAAAGCTTTGAAACATCGAGTATGTACATAAATTCCTTCAAAAAAGAAACAAATAAATGGACGATTTAGAAGTGGCTGTTTGCGTGTTGCTTTCATCAAATACTAAAGAAACTGATCTTTGTGATTATCTTAGTTATTCAACTGACAAATGGATTGAATCTCTAGCATCAACTGAACATGAAAAAATATTTTTTATTCTTTGCTCTGTTCGACCGCATAAAGTGGGTGCATTGTCCACATTTCCTTGTATTTGCTATATCGGTTTGATCTGGTATCATGATTTCAAACGCACATTTAAAGTACTAGGCATATTTCTTTGCACAAAATAACTACTCAATAAGCTGGCAAAAGGTATAAAGCTGTTCCATAATAGCTCTGTTCACTTCGAGTATTTTACGGAGCGAAAATTCGTGTCTCCCTTAAACATCAATGAACAATCTTCGATGTTCTAGTGTTTGTTTCTACTGGACACAACTAACATAGAACAAAGTCGAGTCTGTTCGAGTCAGATTTCCGAGATTCAACTTCCAGACACCTCAGATACTTCATTCTAAGCTTGTACTCACAAGAGATTCAAAAAACTCATTCATTGATATAAACAATTAAAAACGAAGAGATTAGCATTTAGGTGTGGGTTAGGGATGTGACCGCTCCAGCTACGGAGAGCTGGAGCTCCATCACTGGAGAGCTGAAGCTCTTCAGCAGCTCTTTTGGGCAGCACTCGAGACCTGTGGAGCTGAAGCTCTCGCACGCCTAGTGTGGGTTTACTGCAGGAATGGCGCGAAGTGACCAACGTTGAGGGAAGGTCCCTAGTTTTTGAGAAAATGTATCTTTCTCCTAACAGAATGACAAACAAAGTTCACATTGTCATTAGCACTGATATCAGTATCGTTATGACTGCGGTGCAAAATCAGTGCCAGTAAGTCGGTGTACGTTTTTTATTACTTTGACTAAAACTGTTCATTCGTAGTTTTTAATAATAAATCTACATTCAAGGAACTTTTCAACGAATATATAGACTTTGAGTATTCTCAGTATCATTTCATAATCAAATAATGAATCAAATCTAAAGTAAAATAGTTGCCACTCATTTCATGACGCTGCACTAAAAAACGTGCTGATGATAATCCTTCAAAGCATTTATCGAAATGCAACATATTATATAGCATTTCCTACTGTTAATCAGCAGGTGATAAACCATCTCATCTAACCACCAAAAGATTGAATAAAATGATTTATCAAGTTTAAATACCAACTGTGGAAAGATTTATCAAAGCGTTTATACGAATGAAGAACTCTAAAAAGATATATCATATGTTACGTTTTCCTAAACCCTTAGAAAGAGCACATGAAATTTATAAACTATCTCATTTCAACATACATATTTTTTTACAAAAATGTGTAGATAAAAATCAAAAACTTTAACACTAACTTTCATACACAAACTAGGAAGCGTTCATCGGTTTTTTCAACTACAGATAGGTAGATCGAACGTAGTTCAAAGAGTTCATTAGTTGCTTGTAACTCTCATAAGATAGCGAAAATAAGTACAATACCAATACAATCAAGAATCATTAAACATAATCCGAATCGATACGAATACAGAAATACGAATACGTTTTTTCAATCCTACTCTGAAACCAAGATACCTTAACTAAATAACCAATCACGTCTTGAAAAAATAAGTAACTAACAATACAATGATCAATCGTGGTAACTAATAGAAATGTAAAATAATCATACAAGCAATAAATTCTTTCCAAGCGTTACGGAAATTTGTTGAATAATGAATTAGATCACTGCTTAAAGAATGGAACAATGAATACAGAAAGATGAGTGGTGATGTCGGCTAGCGTATGCAAAACTTAATGAACGCGGTAAACAAGCAAGTTATTCTCAATATCTATAAAATGTTTTTGAGAATTAAGCTGAGTGATTGAGCATAGAATTAAAGGAAAAAAATCTATAAGACTACTGAATTCCTTGGTTCTAATAACTAACGGAAAAGATGTAAATTATTCTTGATATTTTCGTAAGTTCCTGAAAGGATACTGGTGGATCCACTAAGTCGATTACTCTGCCATCGTCAAGTCCCCTCCCCCCTGAGAATAGAGTGCCGGTGAAATTTTTAAAATGTTTCTATGACTCAATGCAACGTATAATAGATATTGCAATAGGATATTTAATCAAAAGGTGTCACGTTCGATCTTTAAAATATGGGTCGAAATATGCAATAAAATAATGCTCTTAGATTGGATAACAAATAGCAAGAAGTACAGTAACAGGATTAGTCATAAAAACTAAAAATTGATAGTTGACTCAAGTTCACTTGGATATTGAACTGTGACCAACAAAAGCTTATATGGACAAAAAAACCTTGAGAAATTCTCAATAGTACAAAGATATTCTGATTGTGTGGTCAGGGCCGTTGATTGTTTTGTGAGAAACTTGTGATTTTTCGAATATATAGTGACCATAGTATTTAAAGCATGCAGTGAAGAGATATAGATCTTTAGGATTGGTTGCTTTAATTAACAAATGAATACCAATTTTTTAGATAAACATGTATCCTCCAATTACATAATTTTTCAAAAAATTCGCTGCCTCAAAGTGCACCTATCAACAAAAAGAACAAAATGAAAATAGGTCACAATCAGTAACTCAACGTGATAGTCAGTCCTCACTATCACCTTAGTGGAATTAAAACTCATAATTAGAAGATATTCAATTCATATCAGCATCACTAACATCCATAACGACAATATCGATTGTAACACCATTAGCATCGTCAACATCCATATTAGCATCAACAACATCAATAGAATTAAACAGTGTTAAGTAATGTTTTAACAAGTAAAGCATCTATCTCGCATACAAATGATATCGATTTATAAATTGGAAAAAAATTACTGATAAAAAAATATGAATTGATAAAAAATCATTTTATCCTGATAAAAACAATTTTTGATCTAACAAAGCACGTTTGATAGTAGTAGATGAAAAAACAATTATACAAAAAATATACCTAAATCAATGTCATCTTGGTGAATAGAAGTGGCTTAGATACTCATTATTTCACAAAGACCTTTATTGTGTTGGATGTGTTGTTTTTTTAACATCAAAAAGGATGTTAATGCATGAGGAAATGAGTGGACAAACATATTCAAGACTATGAGCACTTGCTTAAGAGAAATGAAGTGCTACGATAGCTCATGAAAGCAAAAAACTATCTGTGGCGAATTCCGTTAGAAGAGTAGCTAGCACTGATGGTATTACGCTTGATTCACTTTATTCATGTCATCAATCTTATTGATTACGTACAAAAAGCACATTTATACGCAAGTATCAGAGAGAACGAAAGAAGAGAAACGAAAAGAGTATAAAATCAACAACCAAATAGCAAGGATGACATCAAGGATAAAAGGTAATATTGAGGGAGCATTAAATCGCATCCTAAAAATGTACCCCATTGAACCACGACACTATCATTCAGATTTTGTAACAAGAATGAATAGCTTCGTTTTTATATATTAGAAAAAACCGAAATAATCAGTTGTGGTAAGTATCTATGATTCTTTAGAAAAGAAAATATAAAGAAAAAACCGTAACTCAAGATGTATGTAAATAAAGTAAACTTGAGTGAATCAAAAGGAAATTAATAACGAAAAGATTTTCCATCATTCATTTTTTTTAAATCTCACACAAAAGTTTTAACTGAGAGAAAACAGATACTTTCTAAGCTTTATATCTATTCTTTTCTTCATACTTCACATGTATTATTCTATTTGTTACTAAACATACTCAAAATGAAACCAAAGAGAATCGGGCATGTTTGAGACCAATGATCGAGACAATGATCCTTTGTAGCAACGAGGATATTACATTATATGGTCCCCGTGATGGTGGTAGTACAATGGTAGAAAACGAAGCATTTTCAACAAAAGATGGAAATTTTCGTACGTCATTGAAATATCGAATTCCAATTGGTGGCGAAGAACATAAGCAGCACCTGGAAAAACGTAATAAAAGTTCATCTCATACATCGCCAATAACCCAAAATCAGATCATCTCAATTATTGGTGAATTAATTTTAAAACAGATTATAGCAGAAGTTAAACAGACATAAATTTTTACAATATTATTAGACAAAACAAGTAAACTAAATTATAAAAAAATCACTTTTATCTTCTATGCTTGTTTTCATATGCTCTTGCTCATTTTAGCTGATGTATCAAATATTGAACAAGCTAGTCTTTGCGCAAGATACATCTTAAACGATCGAATCTATGAAAAGGTTTTACTGTTTATTCCAGTTAGTGATAGATCATGTGGTATTCTAGCAAATTTAGTTATTCGTACTGTTTTAGGTATACGTAAAGATTGGATTTTACGGCTTGCCAAAAATAGTTGCTGATTATTCTTTTCTTTGTAGGACTAGATCTATCTTTCTGTGTTGGACAAGATAACACTGGCTGTTCGGCAATGTCCAGTATGAGATATTCTTTTTCATGGCTTGGAGGAACACTATTAATTACCTATTTCTTATAACTTCTATAGGATCTATCAAAAGCTGGGTGTGGGTGTTGGTGACGAATGAATGCCGAGAACATATAATCAACATTCACACCCATAACCTGTAGCTAGTACAAATCATAATTACTAACTTCGGTAACTATCTGGTTGACTAAAATTGATATAAAATGGCTATTGTATTAAAAAAGACGCCTGAGACGATTTTCCTTCTACGAAGTTAATGTTTCATAAAAAGGTACTCATATTTTCTGAGAAAGTATCAATGCAGATGCTTTAAAGTGACAAATAACTCATACATTTTTCTTAGGTAAGCTTCTCAAAGGAAATTCCAGTAAATAAAAAGTAATACTAGTAGTACGCTGATGTGTCAATTCAAAATTCAAATAATCGTGACACTTTTTAGTATTATTCTTATACAAAATTAACACTAATGCCAAAGAACTAAGTTATTTTTAAATGCCAACACAAACTTATTGACATGCTTTTAATACTAATGGTAACCAGACACCCCTACTACACGGTAGTGGAAGAGTTCTACTAAATAGTAGAACATTGTCAATTGAATAAATGAACTTGAAGCATCATTCTACTCTTGTTGTCTGTTGTACAGGTCATAATGCAAATTGATGAGTAAAATTGTGTTATCTGAAGCATGTTCAAAATTAGAGGGTACATAGAATATTTCTAGTTAAATTTGAATTAGTTGAATTTAGTTTATGCATTTGAGCATCTGCGCTTCGGTTCGAAATGGTTACATCAGTAGAAAGGAAGACATTTTTCTAAATGAAAAAGTGACATTTTCTAAATTTGACAAGTACACCGAAAAGCATAAGATCGTTCAGATAATTCCAAACGACAGTATTGAAATGTCTTCTTAAGACACGTTCAAATGTTTTCCCTGTTCAAAATACTTGAAAGTTCCACTCTATCAGTGTACTATTATGGGCATTACGGACATGGTGCTTGGTCTATGTGATGGACGAGTATGAAATAAATAAACGCTCGTGCATGAAAGCGTTGAGGACGTCGAGAAAAATATGCTTACTTCACCAATTAATGGCGACATAAGAAAATATTTTTTTCTTTTCTGTCAAGGGCGAGGAAATTAGTTACTAACAATTTTACATTTGACGACTTACGCATTCTCTTTACAGGTGAACGGACGAAGTAGAGCATTTGAAACGATATAATACGTGCGCTTTTTCGTAAGTAGACTATTTCTTTTTGTTACTTTCGAATGTCCTTGAAATCAGCATAAAATGGCGATTAATCTCGATTTATGGGAACAATAATCGTGAACTGAATCATAGCTTAGTGGCCGTTTTTTCCCGATTGATTTTGCGATTTCTATGATGAATCATTGTCTTATAGCCAATTTTTGTCCTCATCTTAAAATAGTTTCTTGGATATTAAGCATGTGAACTTAATTATTATTGGTATATGCAGACTCCTCCACATATTGATTTGAATCAATGGGTATTTATATTGCAAAATAAAGTATGTACATCATTTTAGATGAACGAAGTGTGTCGGAAAAGTATAAACAAGAATGCAGAACGTAATTTTACATAACTACATGAGACTAGCTTCGAAGAAAAAATAAAAATGAAAAATATTCCTCTGTAGAAATTGATGTTAGGTAAATGCGTCTTGGAAAGCATCTCTCATATTTTTTTTGTTCGTAAATTGAAAATCTAAAAGATCAAGAATGAATAAAATGTTCTAAATAAAAAATAGAACTATATACAATCATTAAAATAGAACACGCCACCCTATAAAAATGATTCAGCTTTGCATTCTCGGGAATTGATAGAATCATTAAAAACTGAATCTATGACGCAAAGAAATCTACGTGAAAAAATACTTGATCTAATAACGGGTGTAAAATAAATTGTCTATTGCCAAAAAAGAGTCTTCTTAAAAACCTCAATATGACATTTCATTTGATTGATTTTTAAGTGTCCAATCTCGTTCATATGACATAAGCGACATCCATACCAAAAATACGGTTTTCATTGCCTTTCAGCTCTCGTTGTATATGTTAAAAAATGCATAGAAATTATAGTTAAATTTAACGTTTATACATTGTGAGATTTCTTTAATTATAGTTGATACATCGCAATCAATCACTAAAGTCACGCAGATCTTCATGATATGGGTTCAATGCTCGCTCTCATCATGCCGAGTATCGAGAGACGCTTTTCACACAGTATTTTTTTCTCTGATCTTAGTTTTCTTTTGGCTTTGCCAGGAATTGTTACTCTTTATCAGAAGGAAAAAATGAGCACTTCTTTATTGTAGAGGTACCCTGCAGTTACACGTACTGCTATATTTCAAGTTGATTTAATCAATCAATGCTGAATGTTTCAATAAAAGAAAGACAAAACAAAAATAAAAGCATCGAATACTTGCACACGGAACCTAGTATTTCGAAGACTTTTTTAATGAATCATTACATGTAAGCACGATTGAGGCTGATCAATCGATGTCTTCTGATCATGCCTAAATGAGCCCATATGGTAGGGAAGACACTTAGAATATCTTAAGCATCATCTTTTCTTTTTCTAGTGAGTCTTCGAGTCTTTAAAATTGTTGCACGACAAACTTCATTAATTTTACGTATAACCACAGTGCATTTTGAGACTTTATATTTGAAGAATGACTACTGTTTGACCAAAAATCTTGTGTTAATCTGTACCTTCATAAGCCCCAGTCATGCGACAACTGTGAGCTAAAATACTCGATCCCTTGGTTTTCTATGGATTTCATTCTTTGGTGCTAAAGCTACCACTGTTAAGGATCTAGCCTATTTTGTATTTCATGAGCAGAAACTGATAGACGGCTAAAATTTTTACTGAAGCAAATATTGGCATAGATCTACTCTCAATAGGAATTNGTCGAGTCAACCCTTGTGCACATCAAATGTTCCTTTCATATAGTTTTCAGAATCTTTCAGCATGAACTCAGTCCACCCCTCCCCTCCCTCAAGTTTTAGCTGCTCTTAATGTAAGTTTCTGAAAATCTGGATTTTTCGAGAACGTTTATTACCTAAAATAGCTAATAATTTGATAGATGATAGCATGCATGTAAAAGATCAATCTGGAGGCCACAAAATTATCGAAAAATCATCGTGGGATTACTAGAAATTGTTTAAATGGAGGAGTTCCTTTGGAGCTCCAACAAGGTGATTCACGAGATAGGTAATCCAACAACTGAAATTTCACTCTTTGGTTAAGTACTATGAGCAGATCACTAACGAGAAAGTTTTCAATGGAGAAAATAACCGTTTCGAACTTAGGTCGATATTTCAATGTTCGCCCTTGATGATTACTTTCCCCCAACATTCCCTATTAAAATCAATGAGTGTATCGATGCATTATTTCTTATTAGCGTGATATACACATCGAATAGGGGTTTCGGCTATAAAATTTCAAAATCTATTGATAACCACAGTAATATTTTTTGCATCTGACGGTTAGTAAGATATCTTGGTATGAGAAAGAATGAAAATATAAAAATTTTGACTTAAATGCTAATCACTCAATGTCCGTCACATCCTTTTGATGTGATCTTGACTTTTTCATGCAATATTAAGTGTGAAAGCTCCTTAACATTATTGTGGTCGATTACCAGAAACTACATCTTAAACGATTCTTTTCGCGAGTATTTTTCAAATTGATATCATGAGGATAACAGAAGCCTAATTTTCTGAATCATATAGTGCAATTCGACTAACCGTTGCGCTTTATTCTTTCGCTTCATGGTAATCATGTTTTCGAATTTTAAGAATTTCTACTATTTTGGGCTTTCGTAAAGTAAAATAAATATAGGCATTGAAATAAAGGATCATTATAGACACTATTTAGATGCGGATTGTGTTTTTCTGTTTCAGGAGACTACCATGTGAGCGGTTGATGTTGGAGATAGCTCCCTGCTATATTGCATTAGTCAATGTTGGCACAGTTTTTTAGAATTTTGTCGGGAACTGGACTGATCTGAGTGAATCAATCGCAAATGCCAGCATTCGAGGGCCAGCGAATTTTCCACAAGGCTGGAATTTGTACTTTTTTTTAATGCTGAGAAGGGTTCCTCTTTGGATGCTTCATCCTATTGCTATATCGCCCGATAAGCTCGATGTTGAGCCAAGACTACTGCCGGTTTGTTTTATTGAAAGGGATATATTGAAATCCTGCGTTGGAATAAATTTCATTTCTTCGCTGACACAATAAAGCATGTACTTCCATTGTGAAATACCATCCTCTTCAACAAATTCATTTTTCTAGAATTTTCCTGTTTGAACAGGATGAATCGAAGTCGAAATTATTTTATGCAGCAACATTTAAGCGACTTTACTTCTAAGAGAAGTAACGAAATTGACACTGCATATCCAGCAGTGATTTTTCTAAGCTCAAACCACTTGCAGTCGGGATACCTCCTGATGAAACAAAATATTTCAAGAACCCACCTCAACTAGAATACGTTGTAGACATGTCGAATATTTGTCGACTTTTGAGTTGAACATTTATCGGTAGCTATTTTCTTTCAATAGTCTATTTGTTTCTTTTAGTTGGATATAATCTCGATATAAATCATCATCAGTCAATTAATTCATACTTATCCTCAGTTCTGTGGATCTCTTTCTCAACATATGAGTAAAAATGGTACAGTATGGTTTTTAAACGCTGGCGTACCTTCTCTTTCTATGCTGTACATAAATTACTATAGATCAATTTTCATATGCGAACAAAGTTTCATAGTATCTCACGACACTTGTAGAAATGAAGATTGAACGATTTTGTATCGGATGAAACTGGCAATCTTTGACCAGTACTATCATTTCATGAGACGAAATCATTATTTATAGGGACTTTGAGCTTCACATTCAAACCAAGCACTTATTTCTACACATATTCATTGATCTCTCGCAGTTTCCAGCCCAAAGATGGAGGCTGATTGGTAAAAAATTTGATTCTCTGGTCACTCAGGTCAATGAAAAAAGTCAGTGTGTATTGTTTAATGAAGAGTTAGTGTTCTCTCTGATTTAATACTTATGATCACCACACCCAACTCGATTTAATCCGATAGACTTAGTTGATTGATGCAGACAAAATTGTTTCCTGAATTTCATTAATCAACTCATTGGGGTACAAAACCTCAACTTGGTTGTGTTCTAGAAAATGACTTTACTTGTTTGAATTAGCACTTTCTGTTCAAATTTCTGTCACATTAACGAAGAACGTTTGAACTTAATTTAGCGTCAATGAATGATGGAATCATGTTGTATGAATCTGATATGCGATGAAAGCAAGAATTTAGCCTGAGACCAAACAAAAATCCTTCCACGAAAAATTAAAATTTTGCTTTCTTTTGGAGTGCATTAACTCTCTTTGTTTATGCAGAAAAGTGTCGTATTTTAATTTATTCTATATTAAAATATAATTTTGGTTCTCCTAGAGTAAAAAGTATTGCATAATTTAAGTCTCTTTTAGGAAACATTGAAATACAGAATGACAGAATTTAAAGATAGAACTTCATTGGAGCACTAAGTAGAGTTCTTTTTAAATACATAGTAACATTTGTCAAAGCTGGAAACCAAAAAAATTCACTTTTGTTTCACTAGCGGATATACTTGTACTGTTTCACGATTGGGGTATGAATGATGGAACTTACTTGTTGCATAGTGACCGATACGAATGGTGAATATATCATCCGCCAAATGTCTATGATACTATTGTTTGTCTTCTTTTATTCATTTCAATGAAATTTATTTCAGATTTGATATTAAGCATAAACAAATGGCCGCTACAGTTCAATTTGCCAGTCAAATGATCAAGAGTCTACTCAACCCTTATCTGAAAAACAACCCAATCGGATCAATTTTGGGGTTTGTCGGTAGCCTAGTACATATTGAGGGCACATCGATTGCATTTGGTAGGCTGTTGTCGAACTTTTGCTATTCACTGATTGCTTTATTTTCGTAGGCATGCTTGGTTTTCTTGCCATCTATTTGATAATTGGCTGGCAAAATGAATTTGTCTGTAATTTTATCGGAATACTCTATCCTACTTATGCTTCGTAAGTCGAATTATCTTTGTGAGTCTTTCGCACAAGAATTAGTAGAATTCCTTCTTGCCTTGATTGTTCATGCTCAAGTAAGGAATTAGCGTTCTCTAGTAATAAAAATGTGGCGTAGATCCTCACACCCAATATTTATTCAAAAATTAGGCTCTGTAAAGCAATCTATCACTACGAAAAGTAACGGATTCGTGCACAAATGAACAGGGCAGATAATTAATTATTTTGGCTCAACTAAAATTTCATGAAATACGATTCCGAATGAGCATTGAAGATACATAGCGAGAAATATGGATCCTTCCCACACTCATCTACCACACAGACCATGACAGATAGATAGATACAAATTGTCAGATATTCGCGGCAGTGGCTCTATCAGAAGAAATGATGGAGTCGATGCTAACTCAAGCTCTCTGGATTACCTTCGGCCACTCGGCTAATATTTCGACACCGAACAGCGTTGCAGACTGAACATCGTTAAAAAAGAATTGGTTGAATGCTCTTTTGTGACAGGTTAGCCTCTCAGATAGGATTGCTTCATCTTGTTTAATAAAACGTATATCTAGCACTCAACCAATACAATAAAAACGAGACTGATAACTGTTGGAGTGCAGAAATTGGCTTTCTTTTACAATCGTGGTGCGCAACTCCAAATGATATGATAGAGTTCTTATTTAGCATTTGTTCGATGCAAACCTAGCAGAGAAAAAGAATCTATCGATTCGTACATGAATAATGGGTTTCCGTCTTATTTCGTGTTCGAAACCTGTGAAACACCAATTACCCTCATACGCAATACTTTGATTAAGAATCGGTCTTGCAATGACTCTTAATCAAATCCTGTATATTCGGCAAACCTAAAAGTGAGAGAAAATGAGCAGAAAAATCTGCTGTATGCAACGAGCTCGTCCGACTAAAAGATGAGGATGAACCGCTGCCCTTCTGAACTACTCTTCGGTCCAATAGGCTAGTTTTAATAACAGAGTATATCATACTTTGTATTCTTTTCCTACTTTCCTATCTAAATGGCATGAAGGTAGATCTGCGATAGTTCAAGTTCTACACAACTCTGTTTATCCGATAGTTCCTATCAAATGAAAGAATCACAAGAAAGGACTAGAATTAGTGAACGTTTGTATGCATTTTCAAAATTCACTCAAGGGTAATACCTCATGCTTTTAGTATTTAGAGATGTAACCGTATTGCAACGGAATGGAATCTCAATTCATCTGCCACAGTATTGATAATGAGTCAACTCTTCGAGTCTCTTTCAATTGTAACAGAATACTTTAGGATTTCCTCAGCATCTCGCGGGTAGATGCTCTCTTTTCAGGTTTCCATGGCAGTCATATACCGATACTACTAGGTCAAGGTATTTCTGACATTCATATTTTGAAAATCTCATTTCCGATTCCAATTTTCAAACTACTAATGTGAGAACTATCGAAGTGCAGGCGCGACTCATGTAGAATCTGACTGAATTTTTAAAACGTTTCATTCAAAAGTTTTCGGTGTCACGACATTCGAATTTGAAATAAGATTTTCAAAAGATTAATGTCAGAAATATCGAGAACCGAAAAGCATCAGTATATGGGTGCTACAGAGCACTGAACCTATAATATCTACCTGCTAGATGCTGAGGAAATCCTAAGAAATCCTATTAATATCGAGGGAGACTGAAAGAGTTGGTTGATTGTAAATTATGTGGTGGATGACTTGAAATTCCATTCCATTGGGATACGGTCACATCTTTAAATACTGAAAGCGAGAGGAGCTACTCTAAAGTACATATTTTGAAAATTCATGTGGAAGTTGACCGATTCTAGTTCTTTTTCCAATTGTTTTGACAAGAACTAATCCAACAGTTACCGCTCTTAGAACTAAACTCGAACTGCGACAGGTATAAGTGAAGCTCAGTACCCACGTTCTAACACTATTCTCTACTTTCATGATAGTTGTACCTTAAAAATCTGACCTATGCCAGATCATTTGGATGCTCTATTGTCGCATTATTGATAATATTTCGATCAGTTGTTCCTTTACGCTTTCCCTGATTTTTCATCACGTAGTCGACTCTTATCCATGCTCAGATCTTGTCTACTTATGGGATCATAAAACGATTTTGTGCATTCCAGATTAGATTGATTCTGACTTGAGTTCTCATAAAAAATCAGAGTAAGAGATCCTTTCTTTCATTTTTCTATTTGTTGGGTCGATTATTCTATGTCACTATAAACCTCTATATTAAAACAGTAAAAGTTTCCTTGTCTTTCTTCTTCACTTTGACAGACGCGCCTAAATAATGACTACAGTGAGCTCCATTCGTCAGCACGCATGGTGAAGGAGTTTCTCAATGCTGTCATCGACATGTATCAGAGCACATGCAAAAGCAACGCGTGCTGTTGTTTTTCAAATTTGTATCACGTAGAGCTTGTGTTCAAAGCTTTATTTCCTTAATGATCTGCAATGCCCAAGCTTTCGGTTCTCGAAAGGAAGATAGGTACGAGTATAACTTGTTGGGTTTCCTATAATTATGGATTCTCTACGATAAAACAATCCATTCTATCGTAAGGTAGACATTATTCGCAATTTCCGTCTATCTATGACAACATTTTTCCAATGCGATCAACGATATTCAAGTTTCCAAAAAATGATCATTGAATACACATGAAGAATCACTTCTCGAATAGTGAAGCTTTATTTCAAAAGTGACCGATCATTGTTTTGCTAAATTTTCTCATTTTTCCATGACAGTTTCTCACCTAAACAAAAAACACTCTCGGCAAAGTGTTTTTCATTGCATTCACAATTGCGCACTTTTTCTACAAGCCTAAATGCAGCAAAATATCCGGATCCAGAAGAGCTTTAAGAATACGTAGTCATCGGGTTATGACAAGTTCACAACCAAGTCAGGCTGTTCTCATTTTGCTTAATTATGACACTGAACAGGAAGAATAAAAAAGTTGATTTCATCGTACTGCAATAGGCCTACTACATTCCTTCTAGTTCGTAGAATTTCAGTATATAAGTTGTTTTTGCAATTGGAATGTGATTACCATATTTTTAGACTATCAGCTATTCGATCGCCAATAACAAGTGATTATAGACACTTGTTGATCTATTGGGTTGTTTATTCATCGATCAGTTACGTTGAATATCTTTGGTGTTTTGTGGTCGATATTTTTATCCTTTTTGGTTGTCTTTTCAAATGCATTTTTCTCATTTGGTTCATGGCATATGGGTCCCATCTGATCTGCCTTTGTATTGGAAAAAGCAGTAATGGTGAGTAAAGTTTACAGCTCAACATATACGCCCAACAAAACCAAACGTATCAAAGAGCTGAGCAAACACCAATCATATTTATTCGCTTGACAGTGATGAATATTAGCTTTGAGTAATGAAAACCATTTGATTGTTCACAATGAACTTTGCACGAGTTCTAAAAGTCTAGAAGACATCGAAAATTTGCTTTCTGACTTTCAGTCCATAAGTGAAAATTACAATCACTGGGGCAGCATCGACACTTTGCTTCGAACGTCGATCATTGCTTCCCAATTACAAATATTCTTAGTGACTGGCTTTTGATACGTACGTTCAAAGCTAAAAACATTGCTCATCTTTCATTGAACTTTCCAGTTAATAATCTATGAAGTTACCGCATAGGAGCACTACCGGACTTTCTCACGAATAGGGCTCTATCGATTCCGTCACATTTCATACGAAAAACAGGTCATTTCCAATGACAAGCACCCCGGCTCTGATCAAGCCATCAGAGAGACTTGATTGGTTTTGTTTGCTTTATCCAATCCAGTAGTCTGACTGGATGACAAACAATGAATGGCCATCATTTCACAGAACTGATCGAAAATTCAATAGTCAATTAGGAGTCATTCTTACAGTTTTCAATGTATTCAATTGCTTACGGCTACTAAAATGCATAGAAGGATCGGAAGTAATCAAGTAGAACTCAAAGACTTGAGAAAAAACCTTGAATTTTCTTCACCGCAAATATCATTCATGCAAAACATATGGAACTGGTGCATCCCTATTCATTTATTCTGCCTTCCAATAGGCGTGAGTTACCTACCCCTAAAACTTAACTGAACTTGCGACTGTACTAGATGACACTTGAGCTTCGTTCAGCGTGGGAAATGCAATGCGTACATAAGGCTTGCTTTTTTCGTGTGCAAAGAAAATTCAATTTGACAAGATCTGTATTGTTCAGATAATGGGAACTACGATAAATAAGGTCACATAGGGATACAGCTTGCTCCAGATGAAAAACGTTTTGTTTTGCCAACATGAGAGCGAACTTTTCATTTTTCAGGTGGGAGTTATACACTACTTTAGCTGTAGCCATTCAAAACTACGACCGAATAAACCACCTACTGTTCTTCACTTTGCATGATTCTTATGTTAATAAAATAGAAAAGATCACTTAAAACCAACGATTGTTTAACTCTAATTATCAGAGTGGTTCCAAAAGAACCTATTAATTGTAAGCTAAACATTTATTTGGCAGTAATATTATTAATTATGAATGTAGAGCTTGTTCCAGAACAGTAAATATCTGTTTTGGCAATACAAGATTCATTTGCCATATTTACTTCCAGTATTCAACACATACTATAAAAGCCTGATTCCTTGAAATTCGTACTGATTCGATCATACTTCTGACTTTTGGATTGGAGAAAATCATTTTAGTTTCAGTCGACTTAAGATATAAATTATTGCTAATGTCTTATAAAATGATAATATCTCCTAGAGTGACGATGGTTGTCTAGTCCGTGCAAAAGGGTATAGTTGATGAACGAATAGGAGTGTTTTATTTATATTGCAAGAGAGTGCGTAGAGCTACATAATACCGATGCCCTCACATTATTGTATTCATCCTTTGCGAATTACAATACTTGACATAGTTTCCTTCTCTGCAGATGTTTTTATTTGCGTATTTGTGAGTCAGATCTTCATATATTTGGTAGATAAGAAAACGAAAATGTTTCAAATGCTAGTTTTCCCTTAATCCAATGTAGTATATGACCTCTAGTTTCATTTGGCGTAATCAGCTTAAAACATGTGTGTATTATAGGAGAGCAAGAGGAACAAGAACCACAAGAATCAAACAATGAAGTGCAATCGAGCAAAGTTGATGTGCAAAAGCTTATTGCGGACCTTTATGATCCATCGTCATTGTCTATATATGGACAGAACTTAAACGCTCAGGATATGATCATTGTGGCAGATGCAATACGAAACAACAGCGTAAGAAAAAAATAACAATCATAGAGAACTATAAGATAGAGTGCTATATAAATGAAGCTGTTCAACAAATGATCCAGTGTGACTGGCAAAGAAGCCTGTGAATCTATTGACTCATGAAACAACATACAAACAGGCATATAAATAGCGATTGAAAGAGAGTAAGAGATGAAATAAATGAATAGTTATTGTATTACGAGTTGCAGAAGAGAAATATAAAACGAACGACGATTATATACGTGAGCAAGTTTGAGATGGGACGATTAGTCAGGACGATGGATACCACCATAACCAGATGGACTAAAACAGACCACGTGCACAGTCATTAATGACAATGTAAACTGCAGTATACTCCGGCATATTAACTAAAATGACCATAAACGGCTTTGTTTCCGTCGTATTTTCTAATAACGTTATTACGGTCGCTATTTACCTTTGCGTAAACTGACAAAACGGGCTCCGAAAACCACCGAGGAAGCTCAGTCTGAGCAAAACCCCAAACTACATAGGTCACTCCTTGGTACATATATAGCATTTGGTATATTTGTGCATTTTCGATAATGCATCAACATGAAGGACGCCTCATTAAGAAATCACACTAAAAATGCCGTCCCCAACAACGTATCATCCCGTCTGCAACACACGTAAAATAACAAAGAATCAGGTCAGGTCAGTGAGAAAAAGTGATCACGTTTCTGGTGTGAAGGACTGACTGAGTGTGTCAATGGACCGGCTAACCTCGTTTTACTCTATATGACGCTAGGCTCTGTAGGGATATTTTTGTCCCAGTTTTGGTTACTTTTTATAGGCATAAAAAATAAATATATTTTGAAGCTACATGGTGTATAAGAATCATGGTCTACTGAGTAAAACCGTTATTTTAAATAGTATCAACAATAAGTTCTACTCAAAATAAAAGCGCGCCGAAAATGAGATATATTAATATTAAACGGTAACGGTTCTGCCATTATTTTACGCCAAACATAAAAAATCTCTAGAGATTTCCACAGTATAATTGCCTATGAGTAGTGAGTCATTAGACAAGAAAGTGGAGTTTTTCACAAAAATTAGTAGGAGTACCATTTTGTTGATTATTCAGTACACTGAAAAGAGATTCCATATCAAAGTTTTGACAGCTCCGAGTTTGGCAACGAAATCAAAATCCTGAGAGGTTCCGTACGAATAAGGAGACACCCTTTTGCTTATTCATGTCAAATGGGTTTTTTTTCTATAGCCTTACATCTGAATTCAATACACTATTATTTTATTTATGGATATCTGCTTGAATACCTATACCAATACATCTAATAATCTATCTAGCTGTTAGAATCTTGACTACTATTTTATTTTGATGTTTGTAACTATTTGGCCGCAGAACGTTTTAAAGCAATTTCTTTCGATATTTCCACAGCTCTTTCGATTTACTCACACCTATCATCCATTCCTTACTTCTATACCTTAACCCTCATATATATATCCCCGGCCAGAGAGAGAGAGAGAGAGCTACAACAAGTACAAGTACATCAAGTAAAAGTACTTTATTTGTGGTTTGATAGTTCACATGTACGCTGGAAAATGTTGTTACTTGTGCTTTTACTTGTCTTTGGAAGACTATACTTGCCCTTGTACTTGTACTTTGAAAAAAGTACTTGGTAGGTATTCTTTTACTTGAAAAAGTACAAAAGTTACTAGCACGAATGCTTTCGTACGGGCTCTATCAACTCCTCATTTATATAGACTTGAGAAAAAATGTGCCTTATCAAATTACTTTGAAGAAAAATCTGAACTCTAAAAAGTTTTTGTAGTACATATTTAGAAAACATGCTTTTGGTTTCGTACTATTTTCAAAAAACTTGATAGTTTCGTATGACACCTATTTTTTCAGTATATAGATAAAGCCTTAGAGGGATAAATCCATGAACAACCTGTACTAGGTGAAAAATAATAATATTGTCTATATTTCAAGAACTTTGACTGAACCGTGAATTTGAAGTAGTCAGCGATGATCAACAATCCTCACTCTATAAGGAAATACATCCTTTTTATTAATTTTCAAATCGCGTTTTCAGCTTGTCGATTCCTACTTGGGATACAACCATGTCGAGCAAAGCAATTTTCCTGATTTCCATTGAAACATTCCGTTTTGTATAGATTGAGGCTCGTTGATCATAGCTGGCTGCTTGAAATTGAGAACTAAGCTAAATTTCGAGAAATTTCGACGACATTATTGTTTTTCATCTGGTATGGGATCTTCAAGGATCTGTGCCTCTTAATTCAATCTGTAGTCAATTTCCAATAGGCTGAAATAGCTTGACTATTGATTTGTGGTTTGGAAGGATATCATTTTGTTTTTAATTAGTTTACTCTTCCTTATATATGTATTTTATTTTATTTAGGACATTTCGAAGGGCACTGCCTTCCCCTTCAGGTTGATAATAGATAAAATTGAATGATTTAAACATACAAACTTATGTAAATATGTATGTAGATCCCTTTTTTCATGATTAATAG
>OENT01001434.1:0-44210 GCA_900239685.1 Rotaria macrura
ATACCAACAACCATGGATCCAACAACTGAATCCGCACAGCATTCCAGTTCAGAAACTTGGATAACTACTGCTGGAATTTTAGTGAGAACAACTGAAGCAGGCGTGGAACGTACTTCAGCGTTTACGGATGAAACCAGCACTTTGATGGAACCACGAAGTAGCTGCTGTTTTTCTGGTACTGGAAGTATGAGGTTTTATGATACTAGTTTTTGTAACAATGTGACTTTGTTACCATGGATCGATTGCACGTGTATGTTGCGAAGCGAGGCACAGGTTTGAAATTCGATTTAGTTGTGATTGTGAATACACTTTTCCTTTCTAGAATTCGGCTGTGGATAAGCTGCTTAATGGGACGGAAAAGAATGGGACTATTTTGGCTCTTCTTTTAAGTGTGTATTATGAGTCAATCGTGGATTGTGCATCAGTTTCAAATAAATCGAAATGGTTGACACCGTCAGAAGTTGAAGACATCGTTCACCGTCTTGATGAAACCATTATGGTTTATACCCGAAAATCACATATAGTAGTACAGTGGCTAAATCAAAGCAATGATACATTAATTGGTGCCTCATTCCAGCAGAATTCGCAGAGTGAAACTATTTTGAATACTAATCAATCTGCTGCAAGCTTTTCGTCTATTTCGTCTGCAGCTATTTTCGATTCGGATTCATTAATCAAGGCGAGCAAACTTAAAGTATTAGTGATAAGCAATCCATACGTTCATGACACTTGGAGTCAATCAATGAACACGAAAGTTGTTTCATCAATAATTGTAGCTGATGTCGAACAAGATCCGGCCTTACCCAAAATGATGAACGTGACATTGTATTTTGGAGTTGACAATGTTTCAAATGCTAGTTTTTCTGAGTTTACTTGCGCTTATTATGATGTAAATAGTTCACGTTGGATAAATTCTAGCTGCCTTCCGCCGGCATGGAATGATACATTCCAGAACTTTGAATGTTCTTGTAGTTACTTGTCTGAGCAGACACCTGAGCTGCCTTCTTCCTCAGGTAAAAATAGATCTGAAAAAATATGAGTAAAAAAATATCTCTTTAACCTGAACGGTGTGTTATACATGTAGCTTCAATTCCAACGGAAACAAGTATGACTGTCTCCAATCCTCTAGTGATTTATTCAGCAACAGCAATATCAACAACAACTACTACTACAATAATAACAACAACAGGCACTACTACCACTACTCCTTCTACATTTTATAATTCAAGCGCTTGTAACAATAGTAGCTTAATTCAGTCATTGAATGGAGCATGTGCGCTAATCGACGAAGTAGTGGTACGATATAAAAATTTGTTTAACCCTCTTTCATTCGTATAGTTGTTATAGAATGAAACTATTAACGCCATTCGTAACGACAACTGTGTGAACGCTTCCAGTCTTGCATTGATTCTTACAGTATACCATGCAGCAGTAGTCAGCCAGACTTCATCGTCAAGTACAAATTACTTTTTGCAACCCGAGGATGTTGATGAAAAAGTTAATTGTCTTAACGATACTGCTGAACAGAATGCAACTACATCATTTATTATATCAACACCCTTGAAAGTAGGAAATGAAACTATGGTTGGTGCTTGGTTTAAATTAATGGAAGGTGGTGGCAATATTACTAATTCTACTATCGTCCAAAGGCTGAACACAAACTTATCAGCGGCAGCTATTTTGCGATCGAGTTCTTGGTTTAATACTTCATATCTCAAGCTATTTTTGATTGGTAATGCGAAAGAATATACCCAGGTGACAAGTTCAGTGAATGGCGAACTTGTTTCGTCAGTCATTGTAATTAGCGTATCAAACATAATCAATCAACTAGAACCAATAAATGTTTCGTTATATTTTCAAAAGCAAAATACAAACGTTAAAAATATTTCTAAAGAAAATTTTCTTTGTGTATATTACGACAATAACACCAGTTCGTGGAACGATACAGGTTGTACTAAACCAGAATATAATTCGACTTTCGATCGATACGAATGCAATTGCAGTCATTTAACTTCATTTGCTCTTCTCTGGTTATCTACAAGTAGTCTTGATTCTAGACTGTCAACTGAAGACATCGCTTCTCTTGTATTTCAATTCGTTTCCATCGTTTGTTTTTTCGCCTTAATCATTCACAGCATCGTTACTAGTGTCATAAATCCAAATATGAAACTTCGAGTAATGAATTTACTTCCAATTATCTCCTCTACAAGTACTACTCTACTCTTTATTTTCTATATTGCACTTGTATTAACTGTTTATACAAACAAGCAATTACCTGAAAATAAAAAATGTTTCACTCGCGCTACAGTTCTCATGTTTTTCGTCTATTTCCTATTAATATTTATGTTCTGTACGAAAACAACCATTGGTTATGTCAATTATATTCATTTTGTTCGTCTTTTTCCAGTACCATCACTCAAAAAGTTTTACATTTTACTACTTATTTCATTTATAATTTCGATTATACTTGTTGCTGTCGCTGCCGGTTTCAATTCAAATTCTTCATTTCATATTATTAGTTTACATGGAAATAAAATTTGTTGGTTTGACAAAAATGCCATTTATTATTTTTTGACAATACCTGTTTGTATTTTTCTCCTATTTAATATTTATGTAATTATCTTCGTAACCAAGCGCATTGTTGATCATGCACGAAATGCAACTTCACGTCACCAATCTTATCAACGCATGAAAGACTGTGTTTTGTTGCTAATTTTTTCGAGCATAAGTCAAGGAATTGGCTGGCTTATAGGTCCATTTTTACTTGTATTTGGTTCTAAAATTGGTCATATACTTTCTTAGATTTTTATTATTTGTAATGGACTCGAAGGATTTTGGTCCATTCTACTATACATAAAGATTCGAAAAAAGCATATGGGTGAATTAGAACATAAAATTGCAGCAAGAGAACTTTCAAAAATGAAGCATTTATCGATCAAAAAGCGTACAGATATTAATAGTTTGAAAAATCGAACAGAAGATAATTTGGAAAATGTATCATGTTCACTTATTTTTCAATCTTCAAGAAAAGAGTCGTATCGGTCTTATGATCTTCCATTTATAACGATTTCTGATTGCACAACAGAGGATTATAATGCTTAACTATCGAAACAATATAGTTAAAAATATTTTATAAATAATATTAGTTTTTTGCATATTTATAACATTTGGGTGCTTATATGAATCGTAAGAAATTATTTAATAAAAGGAAAACTTCAAAGCAAAGAATGTTTGCAGAATTCGAAATTTTTTAGGTTTATCTATATTAGATAGTAGGTCAAACAGAATGAAAATCAGAGGATTATTTTCTTGATCTATACTTATCACTTTGTTGAAATAGACAAGTATCGATCATTTAAAGATGACAACAAAACGTTGTCTTAATTCAAATTTCAGTTTGAGAAGAGAAGCTTTATTCTATGCAGTCTTCTTCGATCAATAAAAGTCTGTTGAAATTTTGAAAAAAATATTTATAATTTGAATAGAATTTTGTAACAACGTATATAGTAACAGAAGGCCAACTCTCTCCTGCATATGTATTTCTTCCTCATATACTTCATCTCTGATAAGACAGATTTCTTCAGACTTTCGTTGAGATTTTTTAAAATGAGCACATTATATAATGTTCTCATTGTCCATTTATTCATCTCTCCGGGTTGACTCTTCAAATCTAAACCATCAATAAGCAGGAATATCATGTGTCTAATCGAATTATTCTGATTAAAAATGAAGTTAAATGATATGATTTTAAGTCATTTTCTTATCAAATGATTTGATTCTCAATCAATTATAATAAAATGAAACTAATTCTTAAAAACAAATGCTCAATATATTACAGTTAATTTAGACTGATCAGAATTATGGTCATGTTTATTTTTCTCGTGCATATCTTAAGATTTCTCCATGTTCTATGTCTTTCTTATTCCGGAAGTTTAACTAAGAAAGTGAAAAGCTGCTTTTCAGATTAAAGATCCAACTTTCATCGAATCTATTGTAAACTGCTCAAGTATAAACTAGCAGTTCTGAAGAATAGAAGATAATCCTGTAGTAAAACTTCACGTAAGGCGTACTTACAGGTCATGTGCTTTCAAAACTTTTTTCTCCTAAACTGTCGACTTTTTTAGTTTAAGTCACTAAAAGTAGATTGTTGAGTCAAAGACTGTTTGTTTTAGTAATTAAAACAACTTTATTCCGAATAAAGGATTTCTTCATTGTAAAAATCTGCTACTCTGTGACATTCTAGTGCTAAAGATACTCAATGCAATCTCGGAAAAGGATTTAACAAAACTCATTACTTTTATAAATAAATGTTAGTAAAGAACTAGTCCGCACATGAGAGGCCGTGCTAGAAGAGCGATATGAATTCGTACAATCGAAGGCAATCACTTTTTATTTTGCATCGAGGGTATAGCGTGTGATAGAGGTTTGGACTTGGTTTTGTATTTCTATTCATCTCTGATCAGCACCAACACATACAATAAAATCGACACTCAGAAACACCAACACTCTCAAGAGAGCATGGGCACTAAAGCATGCTCGGATACTCTAGCAGTAAGGACTCAAACATAGGGTAAGAGAGGATTTTCACAATAGTCGTCGTCCAACATCCAAAATTATTGCAACTCACCAGAAGCAATAAATCCAGGATGACCACCACTCGATTCGAATGGATTTTTTGTCATTGAACTTAGTGTAAAACATATTCATATCAAGCAGCCAGATTTTTAACGTGAGCTCTCCACGCCGTCTTCATTCCTAAGTTGTTAGATGAATTACTTGATACCGTAGAAAATTGTGATAGCGGATGGAATTCGCCTGTCATGTGGTAAGTAAAGAGTTTTTTTTGGGAGGCTTTTGATTCATAGCAGCTTGTTTTAGTATTTTGAAAATAGATTCTTGGCGTACAACGCTTTTTAATTCAACAAGTACAAAGTTCATGATCTAACTTTTGATATATCGACAATGAATATATACAATAACGTTTATTGAGGATATATGTTTTTTAGGCATTTGTAAGTCTAAAGTACTTCTTTCGACAATGAGTAGAACCTACGTATTATCATAAATATGATAAATATGGCTATTATGCTTTTCATCGTTTAAAAGATAGATCACTTGAAAGGCACTATTGCCTTGGAAAACTTATGCAGATTCGAATTCGTTGTGTCTCGCTGCATATGTGCCAATAGACAAGAATAGTAAGGCGCCTTCCGCGAGAGTACTTAGCTGCCACACTATCTATCCATTATTAATATTGTTTACTACTGTCAGAAGGTATTTACTTATAGAGAAAATGATTTCTTCTCTTTGTCGATAAATTTATGATACAATATACATCAAGTGAATAAAAAAGAACAGGGGGTGCTTCTCTTTCTTTATAGAGCTCATAGTTACAAATGATGAACGCATTAGTTTACACTGTTTCATTTGATGAATTACGCATCAGCAAAATCACTTAGCTTCATTCTGACGTGTTTCTTTTTTTTGTCGTTTTTGGATCGTGAATATACACATGAGCAAACTTAAGGAATTCTGGAACAGGAACGATATTAAATTTGCATGTCTAACGGGTTCACTACTATTTATAGACTCAAAATTTTCTTTTGGAAGTGTTGAGCCAATAAGATTTATTAGTATTACTTGTAGACTGTTCCTTTTTTTATGTTATACCTGCTGCGTACAGGAATTCTATTTATGGTCACTCCATAAGTTTACTACATCGTGCAAAAGTTTTTTTTAAAGAAATCATCAGACCACCGGTTATAGTCGGTTTCAATAAAAAAATGGAAGACATAAGTGTTTTTTTCAACGTCAAAAGTAGGAGGCATGAAAAAGATTTCGTAACCTCTAAAGAAAAAATCGACGATAATTTTTTCAAAAACCGAATTTTCCAACAAATTAAAATTTTCTTGATTGATCAAAATTCAAAAAAGAATCCATATTCAGCCAGTTTGTCAAACAAAAAACTAGCAGACAGAAACATCCGATCTTTTGTCGTGAGAGTGATGATTCACTGGTATATTTTCTGTTTTCTGAAGGATCATATTTCTGATATTTTAGTAATAGCCACTACTCAAGAATTATAATATGCAACATTTATGCAATCATCAACTTCTACACTTATTATCTTTTCTCCGCAATAATTACTATCAAAAGCTAGTTATGTATTATAAACTTTCATTCAAGAACACTCAGTCATGAAAGTCAATTGTAACTTATATGTAACCGATGGCTAATAGAAAACACTGCAGATTCTAGAACGTAGTCTGAAGAACGAGCGAAAAATAAACTATTCACATCAACAGATTTTTATAGCCGACAGAATAAACGAATCGTCCTTGTGAAAGAAAAAGGTCAGAAAATATTAATAGGAGCTATGATGTAAAGTTTTTGTAATAGCTTACAAGAATAAAGTCCCGTAGGTTTCCAGTATATATCGTATGATGTTTGAAGAGCACGAGATCTCGAGGCGATAACCAAGACTAGTTCTTTCCGTTTTGTAATTAAAATATTCAGAAGATGTGTAATATTGCCCTTCAAAGTTATGATCTGCTGTCAACATACGCAAAGCAAACTTAATATTACTGTTCTTTGTTCTCTTTTCTGTCTTTGATGAAGAAAAAGCAATAATAAGCCTCGGACAGCAAATAATATGATAGAAGCCTGAGAGTTTTAATTAAGTTATAGTATTCGGAAACCCCTAAATACATAAAATAACTAAGCTCTGGATTTTACAATAGCTCTAGCATGTCAGATATTGATTAGGAGACCAAACAGTCAGATAAGACGACATAAACTCTCCTAAATGCTTTCACTAATACGCATCGAAGAGGATAAATGTGTAGAAGTCACAAGAAATCTGATTACAATATGAAGACATATATTTTCTGAGGGGTTCTGGTAGAACATACAATCAACTCTAGATGCATCTGTTGATATCTACATTTCCTTATTTCTTCAAATTATCATTGACATTCAATAAAAACGAATCGAAACGATGCTGTTTGGTTTTCATCTTCTATCTCTACAAAATGAACACATCTCTATGAATATGAAGCATTTTTAAATGATATTGCAATTATGTTCTCATTTTGAATTGACAGTCGTCATATTATATTTGAAAATTGAAGAAGTGTTTTTCAAAAAAGATTGTGAATTCATTTCAATTCGTCATAGTTTCTTTCTATTCGCTAGTAACCAAGGCTAATTTAAGCAGATTATTAAAAATGTTCGATGTCATTTATATTGATGAATTTGGTACCAAGAATAGGCTGGTTGAGTAGTAATTTCGAGATGTGTATATACGAGAGTGATGAAGAAAAAGAATTAATAGAATACGTTGAGAAGGGCAGCATCGATCGCTGTTATACGCAAACAGAAAAATATGAATCCTTTTAAAGAGGTCGTGAAATAATTAACAGAATAGAGGAGAAAGCTTCGGGCTTGACAAGTGACTACTTATGAATTTAATATGTCTTCATGCAAGACTAGGGAAGTTCGACAAACCATGTTGGTCGTCGGAACTATCGATAAAAAAAGTCGATATAATTCCAAATAACATGAAAGACAAGACATTTCTCAATTTTTGTAGATCTAGTACAGGTTGTTCGTACAGTGAATAAACTGGTTTTATGAATTCTTCAATGGGATGATTTGGCAAAAGTTTGGAATGAAAATTAGGATATAATTTCTAAATGACACTTTTTTCAAGAATTTTATTTGCATTTTGGTAATTCTACAACTGCAGCTTGCCAGACAATTATATGACAGAAAGGATCTATGGTTGATTACATCATCAGAAGCAAACAAATGCCAGGGAGATATAAAACGTCAGCAAATTATTGCCACTATTTTTTCTTCTAAAACCTGATTTAAGCAGAAAAAATCGTAACAGATATAGAAAACATAAAATAACTCTGCAATAATCACTTTCATTGAAATTCATGTAGATTTTTCTTGAGTATTTTAGTCGAAAACATTGTTTGAAGCTTGATTTACAACAAATATCCTTTTCCAAAAAACTGTTTTCATAATTATTCTAATATAAACATATTAACTAACCATTTAAAAGGAACTGTTCGAGCTTCATTGTAAACGTGCGAAAAACACTTTCCAAAAGTCTTAGCTCTATGCTTCTTCTTCGTATCGAATTCATTGTTGGGAAAGATTTGATTAATAAAGGTTTTTTGAGTTGACATAACATAGCTTCCAAAGAGTAAAATAATTTTTACCGAAAGCAGTACTTTCGGATAAAAGATGTTGACATCTAACGAATGATCTGCTTAGACAATGACAGTGCATCGTTTCCTTCTTCTGCATTCAATATCATTTTTCTGTCCTTACATCACTTTGTCTATGCAGAGTAAACATACAAAGGTATATAAAATAGTTTTCACTCTTTCTCTCTTAGGATTAGCTGCTAGTTGTGTCTTACTCATGCTTTCGTCAAGGTTGGATCTTATCTACATAGTAGTAGTCTAGAATAACTATCGGACAGATTTTTAATAAATTCTTAGCATTGATTTATAGCTCAATGGAAGTAATGCATATTCTCATACGGTGCATAAAAATAGAGCATTCGCATAGGTAGTTTTTCTGAAGAAGCCCTTTCAGAACGAGAGAAAGAATCTGCCACTTTACATGGTGCTGAAGTGGTGATGAGCATTTGTAAAAAGTTTTGGTATGAATCGAAATAAGTGAATTATTCTTTACTTACATGCTTTTGATGACGAGACATCGAGACGATCTTATTAAACAGATCAGTTTTTATAGATAATAAAACTTTTAATTAACTACAACAGTAATTAATAAACGCGAAGAAATTAATAGGCTTTAAACAAATCTCTGGGCGTAGGAAGCAGAAACAGAGGAGGACTACTCCAAATACAAAAGTATCATTTCAAGAACAAGTTTGAAATTTTGAAAAATGCTCATTTCATTCAGACTATCGTTTCTATTTTCGATCGAAACTCCTCTAAATGTTGATGCTATGAACCTATTCAAGTAATGACAAGGCAAGTTTTTTTATTCGAACTATCATCTGTAAGAGATTCACATGCAGTTTATACCATACAGTGTTACGTAACGTGCTGGATGATCAGTGTTTCTCTATTTGTTAGTTCATTTCTGTCTTGGCTGGTAGCATTTCCAAATTCAATGAGGCATTAATCTATTTCTTGTATTACTTTAACATACGAACTTGAGCATTAGATCGTCTAACAATAGAATATGGATCATTTCACCGTTCTGTATTCATGTTCCGTCAGTGAGATGTCACATTGCAGCAGTCTAGAATGGAATTTATGTGATAGCTGTAATGTGATTTTTAACATGATAGAAGATGAAAAGAATACCAATCAACAGAGCGAAATGATAAATAAAATCAGTAGTTCGACACAGCATTCCTATTGTAATAGATACTACAAGCTTTCATGCAGTAACTTCTTGTCACAGAACTTTGCATGAAACATACACGTTGTGTCTTCAAATTACCTACTGAGACATACATTTTTCGTATTAATTTCACATGAATTTATCTTCTATCTTATTAGTTCTTGGGCTTGGTAGTTCAGATTATTCGAATGTCATATCTGTTTAGCACTTCTATGATTGTTCTTGAAAATACGAGTAGTTGAAGGCTAAATTTGCATCTCTTTTTTTTAAAATTCTACTATAATATTAATTGTCTATTCTTTTCTATATGTTTCAATTATGAGAAAACGCACGATAAGTAACCTAGACGAGATGACTGTTTAAGATATGAATGATGCAGAGAAAAAAGTTTACTTGTGACATACAAACTTTAGAAGATAAGGAAATGAACTTCTTTTTAATATACGAAAGATAGTTCAAGTTTAAAGGAATACCAATACTTTACGAAGCATACTTCTGTGCTGTTGCTAGAAAATCATAAAACACTTAATGTAATGTATACGAGAAACGATCTGAAACGTGATTTCGCGATAGAAATAAAATATTGAAAAGTTTTCATGTTTTTGATTGTTCTCTTTGATTCATGTAGTGTTTTTGTTTTCTGTATATATATATACGTTCTCTAATACAACTATCTGTCTTAGGTTACTGATCGTAGTTATAAGTAATTATTACATCATCATTATTTTCATGATGAATATATATGACATCTATAGGTCTAAATGTATGAAAATAACAATGATGATAATAATAGTTTTTTGTAAAAAAAATAGCATTCCTAAGTGTATACTTGATAAATTGTGCTAAATTGTTTCTAGTTTATCAGCAGATGAATCCAATTACTTGACAATGTCTTACATACATTTTAATATCAATAAAACATACATTAATTGTTTTTAAATATAAGTTATTGACAATTTATATGCATTATAATATACCTTCAACAAATAGTTATCAACCATTCTCCATAATGGAAATGTAAAGATATCGTTTTGTATTACTAAATAGAAAGTCTTCATAGTTTTTCTTAGACTACACTGTTGTTATATCATAGTCAAAAACAATCGATATAAGTCATTATTTTGATGTATTCATTTATTTTAATCTTTAAAATTAATCTTTTAATTCATATAAGAACACCATGATATTCATATGATATTTATAGGTAACATTACTTGAGATTAAAAAATAATTGAAAATAGCTTGTCTATGAAATATGTTCCGAAAAACTTTAATTTGGGAAGTAGAAAAACAAAAAAATCCCTTTTTTTATATTAAAGAGGAAAATGTAGAAAAGATGTGCAAGTCTGCCTCACAGCGACTGGAATAGGATTCACATTTAGATAGATTTGATTACAAATGATTCTTTTTCATTTTTGAATAATTAGAAAGAGAATGTTCTTCGCTACTTCAGATAGTTAAATTTGACTTTGTTGTGATCTTATCAAAGTTTCAATACTTTTCTAAACAGAACTTTGATTGTATTCATTTTTATTCTTGAAAATAGTAGTAGTATCGTCACTGCATTAATGTTTTGTGAAGCAATATTACAATGAATTGATAATTTATACTTCAATATAACCTTTCTTTTGTAACTATTCTTCTAAATCAGATAGATGAAATTATAATTTGCCGTTGAAACACGTAATTCTTTCATTCGTAAGTCAACATGATTAGATACCTTCGACTTACTGATCTGAAATTAAACTCCTTTTGTTCAACTCTAATTGTACACTGGAAAATGTGACGACTTGTTTAAAATATAATTCTCGAACTGTGGGGTTGTTTCTCAGAAGTTTTGACGACGTCGCAATATGAAATTGTGAGTAGAATTAGACTTTGTTTTAAGAAAATATAAGTGTGTCTGAATCTAGAGTGAATTAGCGATTGTATCTGTTTTTTTAACGATGTTTGAAATGAATTTGAGACTTATTTAACTGCGATAGATTTTTACGCCTGTTAAAAAGAATTTCTGATCTTCGTATCTTTATTGAAAGCAATTATCTTCATTCTACAATATTCAGTTGATAAATGTTGGTGAAAATTAAAGTCTCAATAAAATATACGTTCAGATAGGCAACCTTCCTGTTCGCTGAAGCATCGGCATTTAATCGTTTACAGTTAAAGCTCTTTTAATTTTGCTTTCTTCTACCCATTAAAATCAACAAAACCATACAATGTGTTTAGTTAACCGTGAAAACCTTGCTGGAATGATAAAAATGTCTAAGATTCTAAGCAGTGTTAAAACTCTGAAAAAAACTAGTTCAAATTGATAAGAACCAGGGTCCAGGGTAGTCAGATGTCATTCATGTCGAACGTGATATTGTTGAAGTCTTTTTTCAGATAATTTTCTCTGAAGTTTATTTGCCTCGATATAGACAAGAAGTTGATCAATTTTTCATCAATTCTCGAATTATGAATTTACGAAAGTTGATCTCTTCTTTTCCAAACTTCGATTTGTTGTATCAATCACTACCAAACATAAGTAGGACATTCATTATGAGACAAATTACCGTGTTTCTATTGTTTATACTTAATTTCAATCAATTTTAATAAAAAAAGAAAGACGTGCACAACAAGGGACCGTCTACGCTTCAGCAGCTTAAACTGTTCTAGTTCATTCATGCATCAGATTTTTAATTAATTAGAATAACTCAGTATATAATGAAAAGCGTATTTTGCAGACTTATGACACTTAAATCATGCATTATAATTTATTACTTAGTTTTATTCGTTTGAAAATATAAATATATTAACACATTGATGTGTCTGATATTGCGAAGAAAATTATGGTCCGTGAAAAACGATTGCATGATGATTTAGATGTGTTCATTATTTTTTCGTATCATCAATCTTCTTTTTATTTTCTTAGCTGTTCTTATACAAAAGCATTTGATGTGCTCTAGTGTTTTAACTTATTTCTAGATTATTTCTCGAACTTATGATGATTCATGTTATTTAAGGCTAAAAAAAATATAGATAGTTCTTATTCGGTTTCGAATGAACTCTCGTATGTTCTTTTTTTTTGCTTTAACACTTCTATTCTATCAAACTGTTAATCTACTCATTGTGCACGATTCGTTTTCTTTCATATTACTAGGCTTTCTTGTTCTTCTAAATGGTGCCTTTATCATATGTATGATAATTTATGACTTGAGCCATAAGAAGAAGTAGTTTTATCATCTCATCCATTTGATTCATATGATCTTGACTATAATCTATGAATTGAGTTATAGAATTAGACGAACAAAAGCACTCGAATTTTCTATGCTCGCAAAAATTATAAAAACAGACCATTTGTTACCATTTCTCTTTTATAAGTCATGAATTTTACTAATAGATACTGCCTCTACTCAACATGAAGTATGTTTTATTCAAATCTTTATGATAGGCTTGAGAAAATCGATTTAAGAAACATTTTATATCGTTTACATATGTGTGACTAATGCTGGTCTAGGTCAAATTTCAAGGTCTGAGAAAGAGAACACCAGCAGTTCAACAATAATTGACACTTTTGGTATCAAATTTCGCCTAGAATTGCCTTTTTATAGACTTAAAAATTGACTGCTTTTTTCTTGGCAAATGGTTCATACGCTTCGAAGATCTTCTGTCTGTTCACTAAAAGTGTTTTTAATCGCGTAAAGTAGTGCGAAAAAAAAACAGTTCAATGCTTCATTTTGTTGCGATATAAAAAATTTTTTCTCAAGTCTGCGATATAAATTTAAAAACGTATTCTTCAATGTGGGATAGAAACCGTATCTGTTAAATCAAATCCAAGATTTACTAGAGAGAAGTGATAAAAAAATCCTCTGTTCTTACAATTTTGATCATTCATGATTACAGGTTTTACGAGAATAGGCACAAATATGTTTTCTGTTCAAGGATTTTGATTGTTTTTATCAACAATTTTATTGGACGATGCGTGTCGTCTCACCACATAGATCATTTATTTTTAAAGATAACCAAACTAATTATTTGACGATGGATTACATGAGTTATTATATAGCGAAGCCGGTTCGATTTTGGCTATTTCTGTTTGCTTTTATTCCATCTGTTGGATGTTCGATTGCTATCCTTTATCATATAATATCAAATCGAATACGACGTGGTACCATAAGCAATCATGTTATTGTTCTTCTTTTATTCAATAACTTGATCTATGAACTACTAGATATTTCATTTTTTCTCAACTACTATCGCTTAGATACTGTCTCACCAGCTACAGAAATGTTTTGCCTAATGTGGATGTTCATCGATGAAGGACTTTATACTGTCTCAACGGTGACTGTCGCTTGGGCTTCTATTGAACGCCATATATTGATTTTTCATGATCAATGGCTAAATAATCGTAGAAAGCGTTTTCTTATTCATTATTTTCCTTTGATATTTCTCGTGTCCTACGTAATAATATTTCATTTTTCTGTCATCGTCCTGCCAACATGTGAAAACACTTATGATTATACACAAGAGATGTGTGGTCATCCACTCTGTCTGCACAATTCGCAGATAGTCGGTACATGGGATACCATTGTCAATAATATTATACCCACTTCTACGATTGTAATCTTCAGCATTACTCTACTTATTCGAGTTGTACGTCAAAATCATCGCATGCGTAGAGCAGTTCAATGGCGAAAACACCGAAAAATGGCCTTACAATTGTTTTCGATTGCTTCTCTCTATTTTTGCCTTTATTTACCAATCATGTTTATTGAACTGGTGCAATTCTGCTGCATAGCAGAAGAACTTAATGGGCCTTATGAACAGTATTCACAGTTTCTTGCATATTACGTCATATTTCTTCTTCCGTTTGTCTACCTTATTTCGATGACGAGCAGTTTATGGCGATTGAAAAAGATTTTTCCATGCTGTTACCGAAGTCGACAACAGATTGAACCGACAATGATGGCTACGGCGCGTTTCACGGCAAAAAATCCGAAAGCAGTAGAATGCATCAATCGCAGTTGACTATTTGTTTGCTTTGACTATGGAAGAAAAAACAATAGGATCCTTCTAAAGATCGTCGGATAGATTTTTAGTATTTGAAACCATGAACGATATAAAGTTAACTGAACAAAATAATCTCCTGTTCAATGTCTAGCAACCTATAAAGATATGAATAGGATTGATTTAAAATAAGATTTTTTTTGTAAACAGTGCTCGTTCACCTTTTCTCCTTTTTTTTCGAAAAACCGAATTATATTACTGCTTGGAGTATTAAAACACGCTTATTTTTGACCGTTTAGCAATTTTATGTCTCAGAAGGATTTCAATTAAAAAGAAACAATTGGTGTAATTAATGTCTGTATTAAAATTTACCTATCTATGTTCCGATGAAATATAACTAATACGAGTTCCATCGATTGTAATCTCTATTGCAGAGTACTTCTTTTATGATTTCGTGAACATTGATGTTAAATATGAAATTCATCATCTCTAGTATTCAATAAACATACACTCGTTTTCCAGTACTATCATTTCTTCAATGAAGTTGACATTAAAAAACTTCAACAATGAATCCGCAATGAGTGAGACATTCGTTTTCTCATCTATTATATTCATATAGCTGGTTGCAATGATGCAACGCACGAATTCAACTGTTCATTGTCATTGTGAAATTGTGTAGTTCTAGATAAGCGAAAAGAAACGGTAGTAAGTTTTGGTTATCATTATTCGCATGTAAATAAATGTTAGAATATACTCTTTCTTTGCTATTTCAGCGATTTGAATACACCAAAACCTTCAAAATTCACTTCATTTGACATCTAGAAATTGCATTGTTCTATCATAATTATCTCCTCAGTATTCTCTTGTCTTAGTAGGTTTAATGCGTTAGTTCGTATACGGTATATGTAATATAATTGTACACTTTGTGATCTTTTTACTGCTGCTCTATTTCACTGGAGCTAAAAAAAACATACGTTTTCCGTTCCCATTTTGTAAAATAATCATTACATGTATGAAATGCGAAACGAATAGATGAAAATCGTTCTCTACATTGTTGATTGTTTCAATGGATACTAGATACTATAGCTAAAGTTCTGTTGCGATAGAAAAAGTCACAATCGATTGCATTACACTTACATATTTTCGCTTGGATTGAAACTAATCTTTAAAGACTAAATGTAGTTGACTGGTTAGAAGACGATGAATCATGCTTATGCAAGATACGAGAAAATGTCGATAAGACACAAATTATTTGTTTTATCATAGTTGAAAATGACGAAAGCTAGCTTTTTGCTATTACAGCAATCAGTTTCTGCTTTATGAAAAACAGTAGTCTACAAAGTATGGAGAGTGCGAAGAATCGTATCAGCACATTTATGTTAATGGAGTGTTTTTTTTTTCAATTTTTGCGGATTCAAATCAACAGAAGCGAGACAAATGCAACAATCTAGAAATATCAGAGCTGGGCAACTCAACTTAAAATGGTAATCAATTCAATTCTTTCAAAAAAACCTTCAACTCAATTCAATTCATTGATTACGATTTTTTTCTCCAACTCATTTCAATTCAATTCGTTGATCTCAGATTTTTTCTTCAACTCAACTTAATTCAATTCATTAATATTTTCAAATTTTTTTCCAATTCAATTCAAAACAATTCGTAGACCTTTAAAAAATGCCTCAATTCATTTCAATTCAACTAGTAGACCTTGTAAAATTTTATCAACTCAATTCAATTGGGTCCATGAATTGAATTGAGTTGCCCAGCTCTGAGAAATATCCTAGTGTATAAATGGGCGCAGTTATGCTTATTATTACACACCTCAGCCATATACTAAACACTCACTTATAGACAAGACGATTAAACCAATAGCAGCAGCTAACAATTTGCAAGTAATAGGGAAGGCAGTAGAAATGATGAGTTCATTGATTTTTAGAGACAGTACATTATCCGATCGATAGTTCATTATACTGCTAATTTTATTTTATAGAAGTAAATTAATAAGAAAACAGCAGTCGATATACGAATTGGTTTGTTCTGCAATTACAATTAAACTAACTAATATATCTTACTGTTTTACTAAAAAATAAATATCATCTCTCGGCATGAATATTATTATTATTGTAAAAGAATGAGAACGAATATTTGCTTTCATTCATAGAATATTTTTGACTATCACCAATAGTGAGAATTAAGAGAACAATAATCATCACACTCACAATTTTCTTTCATAGTAGTTAGACGTGCTTGCTCTGGTCGCTTCTTTTAGTATTCGTTCTCTTATCTATTTTCTGTCTATTTACACAATAAACTAAGGGTAAGTCTTGGTGCTTGTTGTCGTAAATGATGTCTCTTAGTAGACAAAACAATAATATGATTGATCCTCAGCAACCAGTTCGTTTGCCCGAAGAAAACTCTCGAATGTATGCTGTGATGAATAATGTATCACTAGCTCCAAATAACGAGATATCGCAAGAACAGCTAATAGTTTATTATAATACACCAGTGAACTATCATCCGTTAAATAATCAACAGCCATACGTATATTCACAACCATTGCCTATCAGTCACACAGAGAATCAATACTCATCAGCTTGCCTGTCAGCCCAACCTAATCGACAACAACAAGTTTGGTCTTTCATAAATATTCCTCCACCGCTGATGCAACAATCAATGATACATTCCAACATGAATCAACAACAAACTTTTGTTAATGTAACAGCACCGCCTTACTCATCGACGATTAACCCTGCAGTATCCTCAACGCCAATATCAGCTGCTAACAAGAGAGGTCGTAATGATACTAGTGGTTTATCGGAGTCCAATAGTCATGTACGTCCTCAATATCCTCAACCTCCTCTTGTGTTTAATTCGGTTAATACTCACAATAAACGGATTCGTGGATTCAACCAGCAAGGTAATGATGAGGCTTATTTGGATTGTTATACGTGAAACCAACCAGCACAATTCAGTCGAAATTCTCTGGAGACAAGGGAGACTGAGGAACAAAATATTAATCAGCAGCAACCATCATTAGCGGTCTGTCGTTTTGCTACAACTCGATTTCCTTTCTCACCTTTCTCAGTGATATTTGAACAAGAAGTTCGTGAGAAGTTAGTAGTGGATGATTTAGTCAAACATGCACTTGCGCATCTAAACGTCGAACTAAAAACTGTTGCTTATCGGCGTGGAAGATCGGAAAATAATGAATGTCGCATCTTAATATTCGTGGAGAATAGCGGATCATTTGCATTCTTGTATGATCGTAGTAATTGGCCCACAGAACTAGCAGGCTGCCAATTCACAACAAAAAGTCCCTCGATTCCTCCACAATTGGCCCTAGTCTTGCCGATTGTATCTCTTCAAGTTGATTGCAATGATTTCGTTCAGGAAGTGAAAGACAATTATCCAAGCGTAGCAAATATTATTCGTTTAAAAAAATAAAGCTCAGCAACCAGTACGAGCTGTGAAGCTCGAGTTTTTATTGCCTAAAGTGCGTAGTGAAATATTTGAAGCAGGTGAAAACAATATTATGCACATGAAGTACAAGGTGGTGGAATATTTCGCTCAAGCAAACGCCTTAGTTTCTTCCCACTGTTTTGGAATAGGGCACTTCAGAAAGAATTTTCCACAGAAAAATGAATCTACATGCAAAACGTGTAGTGAAAAATGTACCAATCTGAAAGACCATTTATGCTCTGGGGTATTAAAATGTATACACTGTGGTGGTCCTCACGTTTCGAACAATCCAAAATGTAGAGTAGGTAAAGACTATAGAGCTGCTCTTACTCGAAATCTTCTTGATAAAATCACTGCAGAGAACACAGAACATGCTAATGCTGGTCAATTAATTAACAATGTGCCCCAAGCTACCTACACAACAACAAATAGCTCATCTTATGCAAACGTAGTCAAAATGTCATCATCGTACCCCAATGATCTATTACTTAAGAAGCTAGATAGCATTGTAACGAAAGTAGAAGAAGAATCAATTGCAACTCGACATTCTCTGGAAGTAATAAAAAAAGAAATGAGACATTGCTACGATGGAATGAAGCAGCAAGTTGAAACATTGGAAGAAAAATTGATAGCACCAGAAAAGAAATTTGAAGATTTTTCAATGAAGATAGGTGAAATCGTTCAAAACATATGCGCAACACTATTGAATCCTCAGAATTCGTAAGGACAACAATGGAAGTCTTATTGGCAGGAAAAAATAAAAACACTGGTAGCAGCTAGATCGACATCAGTTAAATCAACATAATAATGCATTTAGTTCGTGACAATTATAGTAATAAATGCATGGATCATTACTCTCAATATGACACTAAGTTATCCCGCTTCTTAAATCAAGCTAAAAGTATTCTTATACCAAAAGATTTTAAGCTTCTAAATGAAATAATAAACGAATGGAATATGAGTTCTTCTGTTAGGGATCTGGAAAGTTTATGGAAACAAAATCAAAAAATGAATGATTATCACAGTCAAAAGCCTCCTACTCTACACATCCTTTGTTTTAATGTCCGTGGTCTTAATCTTCGTTGGGGAGAAGTCTCCCTACTAGTTAAACAACATCGTTCGGATATTATAATTTTAGGTGAAGTGGGTCATGTCGATTTCTCTCTAATTAATGCGGCCTTTGCAAATTATAGTATATTCTATCAAGTGGGAGAAAATGCTCATGGTGGTATATTTGTTATGTTAAACAAAAAGATCCCGGTGGTCAGAACAACCTGTTCACTTCCGAATATCTGTATACTAGATCTTCAATTTGAACAAGCAGTTCGACTTATAGCAATTTATGCACCCTCGAGTAAAACGTGGGGCTTGTCTGATCTTACATCTTTAATAACCGATCGTTGTATGCTATTAGGAGACTTTAATATTGATATTCTCCGTGATGATGACAAAGCTGATAAACTACTCGAATGGATGGACTCCTGCGGTCTTGAAACAGTTATTCTTGACTCCAATACATCTCTTCGTTCGGATCGTACTATTGATTTTGCTGCCACCATAGGAATAGATCTATCTATTCAAACGTATGGTGGTGATACCACAAGTGATCATAAACCGTTAATTGGGGTATTAACAGGGGACGAAGTGGCTAAATGTTAAAGTTCTAGAACAGTCTGGCCAGTATTCTCATTGATGTTATCTTATGTATATGATCACTGGGAAAAGAATGGAATGTCGAAGTTCTAGACCACACGTACGATTGTTTTATATCGTTCTTGGCTCTATTCAAAACCAGATGTCAACACTGCTTTACGTTTACTCTAGCTCGACCTTCGATCCCACAGGATCTCATCAAACTGTTGACTCAAAGCAGATCACTATCGTTTAAAGCAAAGCGGAAGGGTGATATTTATCTTAGAAAAGAAGCCTGTCGACTATGAAATTAAGCTCGCTACGAACTTAAACATTTTCAAAAAGAACAGTTAAACAAACATCTAAAGGAGAGACATTTATCAGGTGAGACGTCACGACTGTTCTGGAATAAAACCAAAAGACACTTTAAACAAATATCGTCGTCCTTGAAAGGATTCTTCTCACCACGCGGAGAAACGATAAAGGATGCGCAAATAATGGTGAACATGGCTGCTGATTATTATGAAAAACTATTCGAAGCACCTACAGTGATACGTCCACACCCTTATGTTGATTCGCCTCAAATTCAATGGGAGAACAAGGCTGATACGATACCTCCAGTTACATACCAAGAAATACTAAATATACTACGTTCAAGAAAGAAAAACAAATCGCTAGATATTCATGGTCTCTCTCCATTTACACTTGATAAAATGACGAATAACTACTGGCACCTGCTCGCTCAGTTATACAATCACTTCTTCGCAAATGGTTATATCTTTAAAAAATTAAAAGAAGTACGCATGATACTACTCGCAAAGAAAAATGCAATATGCACACCAGATCAAACAAGACCAATCTCTTTACTCGATTCATTTCTAAAAATACAAGAAAAATTATTTCTTAATCGTTTTCTGGTGATCTTAAAGAATCGAGGTATTCTCCCTGATAATCAATCTGGCTTTCGTGCAGGTTATAGACTACAAACAAGAGTGTTGTTACTAATAGATCAGATTGCATCTTACATGTCAAACAGCTCTCCCGTAGCAACCGTCTTTGTCGATTTCAAATCAGCATTCGATCAATTATAGTTTGATGGGTGCCTTGGCAAGCTACGCAGGATGGGAATTCCAATTTCCTATATCAACTGGATTCGTGCATGGCTCACTTATCGTAAAGCAGTTATAGAAATTCACAACAAAAGATCACGATGGATCCAAATAAATCGTGGGGTCCACAAGGTTCTAGCTTCACACCCACATTATTCATTACATACCATAGTGATATGGCTGATTTTTTTCACGGAGCAATGTCATTCTTCTTCGCGGATGATTTGGCAGCAGTTCTAGCAGGAAGAATAGGAATTCGATTTACTGAGCAATGTATCGATTTAGAAAGAAGACTACAATCATTTATGGATCAGCTCGATTTTTACTCAATTCTATCAGTACAACCAATTAACTATTCAAAAACACAAGCGATGTTTTCAGCGAGAGCAGTTTACTACCCGAATCCGTTACCTCAGGTTCACTGTGGAAATCATAGCATTGAATGGATTTCCTCATTCAAATACTTGGGTTATTGGTTAACAACGAAGCTGGGATGGGGAAATATGATCGACAGAACGGGTTTGATTGTTCGCCAGCGGACGGCTATGATAAACTCATTCAGATTAAATGGTACGTCATCAATACAACTTAGACGAGTTCTCTTCTCTACTTTCGTACTTCCACATTTCACCTGGATATTTGCAGTATATCCTCTGTTTACAAATATACAAAGTACGAATCTTAATCACCTGTATTTCACTCTTCTAAAACGTATATACCGATGTCAATACTGGGAGGATCTTCTCTTCTCATCACTATATAATGAAAAACAGCTGGATGATCTATGCTACACCTACTGGGAGAAGTATTTGAAATCTATGGGGAACTCCAAAGATGGATATCTATTATTGAAACAATCGGAAATGAACGAGCACAGATCGAACTGGTTGGATCGTCATCGTACAGTTATTTACCTACGTAGATCTAAGAGATTCACTCCGCATATGACTGTACTTGGTCATACTTTGCTCTGGATGGCTGAGCACGGGACGTCTGACTCAATCGTGAACTTCACGAAGGAAGATCTGCAGTGTTTTGCAGAACATCCTGAAAGTTTCATATAAGGTTAAAAACAAAGAGAGGTCATCATGACAAAAGATGATGAAGTATGAATCAACAAGAGGGAGAGAGAAAGAGAATACGCGAGAAGAGAACAATCATATGGAAAGAAAGATTAATTTTTTGAATGTTGGACGCATCCATATACATCATCACTACTCATCAACAATAATAATGATACTGCTTCAAATATTTTAAATATATTATCTAATCACCACGCGAAGGCATCATGCATACTTTCACTCATGCTTGCAACCCATTATATATTTCAATAACATCATCCCTTGTTCTCATCGCGTTAAAGAAGGATTGCGCTGGCACTGTATCGATCTATATTATTACGTATCTTCTTAATGGCATCTCCTATGTACGCTCTTGTAGCGTTTATTGGCTTACTCCCCGTGATATACAGTTCGAATGATAGTGTAAAGTCGCAAGATATACGATCCAATCCACCAGGATCAAGACTAGATGAAATCTTGATCTCAGCGCTAAAAGCACAAGACAGAGAGAAAGAAAAAGAAGATCAACAAAATCAAAACCAAGGTCTAATTAACACAATAGTGAATCACAATAATCAGTTGAAGAACATCGAGAATAAATTCAACCACATAGTGAACAATTATGCCAACTAAAGTCACATAAAAGAAATAATAGAAAAAAACAGCATATAGAAAAGCACATTTTTGGTCCTCCACAACCGCATAACTCGTGGAGAGAATTTATCCTACTCTTAGTAGCTGGTGCTGCGCTAATATTTATCGCAAATAATCTGTTTAAGAAGGTTATTATACCACTGTTTGAAAAATCCATCTATGATAATCATACTGGAGATCTAGACCTGGTTCTGGCAACATTAACTCAATAAGTAAACAAGTAGCAGATAAAATACAAGGAAATTGGTATAATGAAACTACCGGGTTCGACAAAAAAGCACTTACTCATCGTGAAACGAACATCCAATTAGACAAACTGAATGAAAGCATTCCGTATAAGAAAAGGAAGCGGCCCAAAGCCTCAAAGTTCCCATGCGTGTCGATCAACAGCAAAAATAATATAGTACTAGATATTCGGCGCTCTAGTCACTTTCAATCAGAGCTGATTTGGAGCACGTTTTTTTATTATTCCAGCATTCACTCTAGTAGCTTATTTATTTATTTTGCGCCGCGATCATCTTGTAAGCACTGCCAGTATCATTATCATTATTCATACGCTTTTCTGGTGCCCCATTAGTATTTCTCTTCTTATTTTCGTTCTCTTGTCGTTCTTTTTAAAGTATCTTTTTCGTCTCAGTTTTATCTTTAGATTGCTATTCTTCTTCTTCTGTTTTTTTTAAATTTTTTATTCTTTCGTCTCTCTTTTCTCTTTTCTCTTTTCATTTTTGTTTTTAGCTACTCTGTCCCTTTAGGACCGTCAGGGTCATAGGGAGAACCAAGGCATAATAAAACAAAAAAAAGAACAATAATCATCTGCACATTTCCCATGCCTCCTTCATGTTTTATGAAGGCTCATGCTCTGTAGCTTTGGTTGACAACTCGCCAGTAGTCTTAGTTGAGTGAAAAATTTGCCATTTAAGGTAAATAAATAACTGTCTGACTGATGTGATATTTTTATCTCAAAAATTTAAATCTATGTTGCTTTGATGTCAACATAGAATACCACACTATTTTCAATCATCGAATGCCTTGTTCGTATTATTTCTCTTTTTAGCCGCCTGCTTTTTGGGGACCAAAACAAAAGATCAAAGTTACAGTTGATTTAGCCTCAATCAATGTAGATGATACTCCTAGGAATTATCTTACAGTATCTATAGCTTCGAATCTTCCAAAGGTTGATAAGTATTATGATGAAAAACCAGCAAAAGATCTATCAACTGTTTCGTATTGGAAGAAACTAATGAAATCGAGCAATCTTTACTCAAAATATAAACTAGAACATATCCTAGCAAATGTTCCTTGTGAGTCGTTACAGAATAGTATATCAAATTTATAACTTTACTGTATGTAACGGTACGTTATTGAGAGAGGGGCATGCTATCTCTCTAGCTTCCTTGTATGCTTATAATTCACATGAAGATATTGTTCTGTCACCTACTGATATTTGGCTTATGATATGTAGTTATTTTTCTGAATATGGGAATAAGAATGCTCACGAAGGTCAACAAGCAGTGACCGTCCTACAGACCGATCGAAATATACCCTAGTGATTACAATTACAACTTCAAATGACTAACTCTGAAATATGCATAAGTTCACAGTTAGAATTATTTATTTGGTCTCATGTCAGCTGCTATTGTTAAGAATATCAAGAATGGAACCGTTGAATTACTGGCAACAACTTTTTCGACCACTACGTTTATTGAATCCTTTCTTTCATGTGTGACTGCGATGTCTAAGTTTAAGAAATATTTAAACTATGACCATCTTTTGACAGAATACGGCATTCGTAATGTACACTTCATATGGGTACGTTAGATGATTGGAAACTTTTACGTCAAAAAACGGAGCAGTTGAAAAGCTTTACAATATCGTCTGGACATCAGCAAGGTTTCGATACTTATATTGATGGCCTCCTGCCTACCTTGGACCAATTCATTTAGAGGTATCCAGGCCATGTCGATGAAGAGTCTTTGAACAGAATCATAGATGTGAAACATAAAAGAGGAGATACAGGAGAGTGAGTATTTATCTTCATGAAGAACAACACCTATATCATATGAGTTAGATAAAAATTCTGAAGATTTACTAATTCAAACTGTTTGTTCATGTAAATGTAAACGATTGTTTTAGTGAAATTTTAAATCCAAACAAAGATCTATGCATAAACTCAATGTGTATCTAGAGGAACTCATTGGTCTCTGGTTTCTCATTTTAGGCCAGACGGAGACTTTGTAAAAGTTTGGTTTCTTAAACTATGCTATGGATTACACAAATATCAGTCTCATTACATCGGTGACATACAACTCGATCCATTGGATACCTACGTCAAATTAATTAATCAGATAACTAAAGAAACAAAAATATATTATCTGCTTCGAGGCTTTCATGGAGTTCAATTACTAAATGGATGCCACAAACCAGTGATGAGTATTGCTTTTCCGGCAGAACAAAAATTTATATGATTGTAATTCAGTTTTGCATTATTAATAAAGAAATGATCTCATTCTACCTTGAAAATTATGAAATTCAAACGGAAACTAATAGCGTCTTCTGACCAATCTTCAGTATGACTTTTTGGAGAGGTGAACTAGTTTGGATGAGGATTAAAAAATTATACACACTCATTCTCTTTAGTGACTTAAAAACATGAATATTAGAAATTAATTTGCTCAAATTGCATTATTTATATCGATCACTTTTGATCTAATTAATTCATAAATATTTAATGGATTCAATTCTTGTGCAGGTCGTCTCTTTGAGTATGTGACATTGTTCAATAAAAATTGAGAATCAGTTTGTTTTTACTCGAAATTCATTAGTGACCATATATGTATTAAAGGTTAAGTAGTAAACTAAGCATTCAATTTGCTATTTACGTATAAATGAATATCATAGAATCTGTCTGCCCATATGGGAGGTACATTTTGGACGAAGAAATTCTAAGAGAAGAAAACTGATTCAGTTGAATAATATTCGATCCGCTCATTGATATTGTACGAAAATATCGTAGATGAGTAGTCTTGTACGTTGTATAAAGTATAATCAATAAATACTTTGACATTGACATTCATATGCATATCCTCTTTTTAACAAATGATGAATCGATCAGAGTTAGTGAAGATGTCAGCAACATACACGGAGGTTTATTATTTCAAAAACTCAAGTAGAAAATTTAAACCGATGATGAGAACGACGAGATAGTTTTATCTAAATCTCAAATTCATAGAGATTATAATTAGCATGCACAATGTACAAAGACAAAATTCTCTTATTTCTGTTGTAAAGATACATTAATTGATAGTAATAATCACAGAACTGATTAACATGTTGTGTTACACAATTGTGAGGCGTTCACGAGTAACAATTTTATCGAAATATGAATAGTATATTTCAGTGTAATTGTCAATGTGCGCATCACATTTCATTTTTCAATAGAAGTACCTAACATTCGTTAAAAATATGAAACAATAGTTTGAATTTAATCACTCATAGAAAATTTCGACATTGAATTGTAAATGATTTTCGTTCTAGTAACCAATTTTTATGAAATCTACCACAAGTTATATCTTTATATTGATTTAACGTAGTTTGAAAGGTTTCGCTTTAAAAATCTATAAATTATATGCTCTTTAAAAAATGTCATACAGATTCTGTATTGTATAATTTGATCGTTTAATTCAACTTGTATCCATCAATTGTTGACTGTTAAATTTGAGTTGGCTCACAGTTGAAATTGATGAATCATCACTCATGCTTCTACACAATCAATGTGTATTACGTCAGGAATCAGCTATTCTGTTTTCGAATTCATCTTAGAATATTGATCCATGGTAGTACCTGTTTATTGTTATTAATGAAGTGATTTGACATAACTAAATTGTGATAAGATTGAATGGGCGTGCTATTCATTTGCTTGAAGTCATGTTTATTCTAGCTGATATTAAAAAACCATCGATCCCGTTTCAAGATGGAAGTTGGACACAAACATGTGTTGTAAGAAAATTGAAGTAGACGAAGATATGAAGTTCTAGCTTGTAGAACATAAACTATTTCACAATTTATAATAACAGTAGACTTTTATTTATCAATGCAAAGAAACTGAAATCAACTTTATATTGAGTCGACCAGTGTGTTCAGATTTCGAATTAGTATGATTAACCATCAGCAATATACTGTATTATGAAACTATAGAAGAAATTCTCGTAGATGTTTTGCTTGTTAAAAAAATGAACTGGGAAATAGTAATAAAAGTACGAGAAATTATTCGAGACAGAAAGTCAAATTTGATTCATGATATTTTTAGTTTTGATTGTTCAGTCAATCTGCCATTGGATATTGTTAATGAAATCGTTGATACGACGACTCAGAATCTGTTGAATGTATTGAAGCCACTCCTTGTTATTTTCAAAATCAACTAATAGTGGAGTTGCTAAATCAAGAAAAAAGTTTCTGCAAGTGTCATTTCCAGCTGTTAACTTTTTTTGATTCTTCTGTTCGGTAAGAAACATGTACGTGTGAAAGAAGCGTGGTTTAATTTCTTGTTGGTGTTCTTTGATTAACTTGTCTAAGTGATCAATAATTTTTTCAGTTGAATCCAGTTTTGTAGCAATACCATTGCACAACATATTGATTGCATCGTCTAATGATTCTATATCAGAAAGATTGAATGAATGTGTTGTACCAAGTATCAGGCAAAACTAAGAAAAACTCATAAAAAGATAGACTGTTTGCTTTCTGTTTTCGTAAAAAGAATAAGCTTACTATAAGAAATATCTTCCTCATTGTGATGGGCTCTGCTAACAACAAAATACGTATCGGTTGCTCTTAAATGACATAGCATCAGTTACACTGATATAAATACTCAAGTAAAACCATGTATTTGGATAAATATTGATAAAAATATATATTGAGTTCGATTCAATTATTCGCCTACGTTAAAACAACACAAATACGATTACTCATGATTAACAGATAATACTAGGTGTCCAAAAATAAACAGGTCTCGCAATCTTTTATTAAAATCTTCGCTGAGGTCAGTTACTTCTGTCTGAATGTTCGCAATGAGATGTTTTACTATATTCTCTACAAAACTGCATGAAACAAATTCTAGTGTGACATCTAACTATCAGAAATCAGCGTAGCGTGCTTATCATCTACCTTGCTGTTGTATATGTAGAAAGAAAAAAATTTGTCATCTTGATTACTTAACTGAAAAACTGTGAAACAAAATTTTTTTTAAACTCATTTCTTGGTATTTTATAAGATGTTGGAGTATATATGAATTGTTCTACTCTTAAAACAACTCGAGATTATGATATGAGAAGAAGAACAAATTTACTTGATACAATTGAAGAATACAAATGAACATGAATAGACACATAATTAGTTATGTAGTGAGAGGAAAAATAGATGTAGAAGGAAGAAGATTGCAAATTCTGTTATTTTAGAGCTTCCTTGGAAGGAATTACTAACTTCTACGTTTGTTACTGAAAATTTTCATAGATGTTTACAAAGATTTGAATGAAAATTTTCTTTCACTAGATATTTGAATCGAAGCGATGGACATCATCAAAAATGCGAATAGAATACTTAGCGATATTCTCGTCAAGGAACAACTGTTATTTCAGTCAGAGTCAAAGTATTGGAATTTCATAGTTCTTAAATAGCAACTGAGTAACAAACCTCCCAGGCAAGCAAAAGACGAGTAAAAAGTCTACTCGAATTTCTAGTCATGACGGAGTGACCTGTCTCGTCTTTTTCTCAAAACCGACTGGAATATGACTAGTCTGCAATCACTAGAGTCTACATCTCACGGCATGAGCACATGACAGGTGGGCGTCATTCTGTTGAATATGACTGGTCTTTTTCTCAAAACAGACTAACCATGTTGTACGGTCCTGTCGTCCGTCCAAAAACGTGCTACATAGAAAAAATCAGAGCATCCACCATTTCGTATGCCATCAGTGGTAGCTGTATGTACTAGTTGAGTCCGGACTAGTCTAAATGATAGGAATATACTGCTGAATATTAGATTCGAACATGTGTACAATGTATCACTTACCTATCGTTTAGCCGATTGAACTATATGATCGAGTTAACAATTTCTACATAACAATAGTCAACGAAAGATGCTATTTAATAGAATTTTACTCATAGTTGCAATTGTTAATATGAATAAAAATTACTTTCACAGAATGAGAATCACTCAGACGAAATAAAATAATTTTAAATTTTATTTCGATGGAGTAAGAGCAACTTTTTTCTCGGTTGCTATAAAAAGTGCATGTAATCGATTTGCATTAAAAATATCTCATTGTTGTTAAATTAAAAAATAAATTAAAAATAGCTTTAAATTAATAGATATAATTTTTTCCGATAACAGTCCAAGTTTATTTTCGATTTCAATTTTTGAAATCGAAATTTAAAAATAAATTGAATTTCTTTTGTTCAATTTATCATTATTATTATTTATGTTACTAAGAATTCAGTTGAAGATACATTAGTATTTGATAAAAAACATTTCAAGTTTTCTGAATTTATTTTTTGCATTTACTTTATGCATTTCAATTTATTGACGGTGATAAGGATTGATCAATGCCTTTTAGAACTAAAAATTGTATTCCGTAATTTAATCCGACTTTTTCGCTGCAATAAACTCAAGTATTTTTAGTATAAACAAATGCAAATTCTTTTCTATTCGTAGACTAATTTTAGTTACACTAGTCGACGATCTTGGCATCGTTCTTTCCAGCTTCTTGTAGATGCATTCTTGTCTGGTGAGGCAAGAATCACATCGTCAGACAAGAATGTATCTACAAGAAGCTGGAAAGAACGATATCAAGATCGTCGACTAGTGTATAGTAAAAAATAAATTCTGATAAAAGTTTGTATGCATGTGCAAATTCGATTGTATAATTGTTGCTAATTTTCATGACCATGATTTGGAAGACCCCATTTAACTGTCAGTCATAAAGAGAAAAAACTATTTCCTATTTAACTACATGATTTCACATAGTGGACTTGAAAAGATCTAAATATCGGGGGGGGGGGGGGGGGGGGCGGCATATTTTTACACCATAAGTTATAATTTATCTTCTCAATAACAGTGAGTGTTGACCCTTACTTGAAACCTATAACGGTGTGATTACTATTCCAGCGCCTACTTCATATCCTAAATGCTCTTGATTATGCATTAATCATGCTAAACAAGTATAAAGATACTAAAAGACTTCAGTATATTACCTGCTCTTTTGTCTAGCTCGATTGATAGTAGTCGAAATGAGAACTTCTGACAATTAAACCAAGAGAAACGGATCTTATAAAAATTCCAGGATATTTTGGACTAAATTAGTCAGCACTTTCTCGGAAACGGATTAGTAATGAAAATCATTAACAACAGCTCTAATTAGTCAGCATAATTATTAGAAAGCATTTCAGGCTAATTGAGACTTTTTTCAACTAGTTTTAATCAGATTAACCACCGTCAGGCTGTTTTTTAGACAACCGCCATCGACGCTAGTCTTTGGCTAGCATCTGCTTTGCCGCCTGAATATCCGTCAGGCATCATATACTGTCGGGTAGCATGTTCGAATCCACCATTCTTCACCCTTCCTTTCTCCTTTTTCTAATATGCAGACTTGTCAGGGCTCATCAAGGAGACTAAACAGACTGGACATGACGAGTATTACGAATTTTTCGACTAGTCGAGACTAAGTTGCAAGAAATTTTGCCTACAGACAACCTGTCTTGATGGGTAAGCTAGATGTTTCAGACGAGACCAGACAAGTAGTGTTGACGCTTCAGACTAGTAATGTTGGGTTTCCTTCCTAATTTTTTGTTTCCCTGGGCTCCAAACATGAAATTTTAACTGAACGAGTATGTTACTTGCCAGTAACATATTTATATCATGCCGACTCATATTATGCAAATAAGGTTTGAGACGAAGTTTCTCAATATTCGGTTTGTCGAATTCAATCTACTGATAGTGTATGCTGGGATTCGTATAAATCTAGATTCTATTCAGTTATTTGATCGCGGTCAAAATAAATTACACATGAGTTTTCAAGTTTTGCCTTGAAAAAAAAATTACAGAACAACTTCAAAATTGAAAACGGCAAAGCCATATAAAAAAAAGATTTTCCAATGCTCATTCTCATCGGATCAGTTTATTTTTATCAAGCCAGGCTAATAAGTAATAGATTTTGAGGAGAGACAAACGGGAAATAGGCCATTTTAACTTATACTAGAAAATTCTGCTTGTTGAGATTTCGGACATTTTTCGATCACTGAGAACTCATTAAAATATGACCGCACACCTGTCAAAAAATCATCGTGAACTGCTCAGTATAGATTTGAATAATCAAAACTTATCTAAGGCGAATTTTTGAGAGATTTACTATTGATGTCAACAAAGTTGTTTATGCTCAACATACTTTCTTGTTTTTCTTATAAGACTATATCTATCATTTACTGATTGAAATAAATCAATACCCATTACTCATTCACTAAGAGGATACCAGTGTAATTGTCGTTAATTATAGTCATGTACACTGCCATCCTTAAAGAAAATAATACAAAACTGCTTCCCATATAGGTTAATCGAAATTCGTATTATTTCTTACGCTAGATGTAGTTCATATACAACTTAACCCTTTACCCCAACACTCTGAGTCACTGGAATAACCACTTGCTGAGGGATTGCCGAAAATAAGGGAAGCATGGAATTTGAGATCATTAAGAACATTATTTGTAGTGAACTTTATGGACTATCGATTGGTTAAAAAAAGTATTCTTTTTCATCCCTCCATTATTGAAATATTAAGTAGAGAACAAAAGTTTGGAATCGAAGTTCTTTTAATTTTTTTCCTTAACGGAAACAACTGGAGCAACTCGGAAAAACGATTTGAGCAACTGAAACAATTATGTACTAGAAGAAGTGCCTGTCGAATTCCCGTTAAACCTTTTGAGAAATAGCTATCTGAAAAATCAAGACCCCCAAAATCAGTTTTCTAGATGGGATCAGTACCACTTTGGAAACAAGTTCTTCTGATAAATAAAATTTGTTGTGAAAAGAATAAGACGTCTCCGAGTTCTTGAAGATCTATCTTCACCGAACTCTATTCGTTTTTCGATAGATCCGATACCATGAGACAGTATCAAAATGTTTATCAAAACAGCAGGAAACACGATTGGGCCAATCGAAGAATGAACGGGATTCGATGAAGATAAGTCGTGAAGAACTTGAGGATTTCTTTCACCCAGAAAATTTTTATCTATCGGATGAACTTCTTTCCAAAGTGGTTCTGGTCACATCTAGAAAACTGGTTTTGGGCTGTTGGTTTTTTCTGATACCCGTTTCTCAAAAGTGTTAATGGGAATTCGGCAAGCACTTTTTCTGATAGAAAAGTGTTTCAGTTTCTCAAATCGTTTTTCCGAGTCTTTGTAGCTGTTTCCGCTAAGGAAAGATATTGAAAAACCTTCGTTTCTAAACTTTTGGCTCCACTTTAGGACTTCCAAAGTCGATTATTATGAAAAAATTAAAAGAATCGAATTTTCGAAACAAATCGCTCTACACCTTTAGTCAATAGAGATCTTTCGGAATTTCTGTGATATATTATTAGATGACTAAGTCCACTGTTAGGCTAGATTTGTTTCGAAATACACGTGCTAAATCGGTGAAATACACATGCTAAGGAATTTAGATCACCATTCAGTCACTATTGGGTAGCTCCAGAGCAATTAAGGACAAAGTTAATATATACATTATAAACCTCTACTCATGACATGTTAAAATAGTATTTAGTATGAATTCAATGTCTTCAGAGGTTACAAAATGGATCAAAGCAAAGTAAAAAAGTAACGAGTTTCTAGGCATTAATTTTGGTGGTTTACACCCAGCATTTTTTCCACTACTCTAATAATATTGAAACGATGTAGGTATTGTTCACTCAACAATTTGCTCAAAGAAAACAAAATCAAGGCTTACTGGGGCATTCGATGCCTTTTCTCTACGGCACTGTTCCTAGATCAACCCAATTCTTATATACAAAGAGATGGATATTCTACACTTCAGATCACACAATTGGCACAATTGGTAGATTAATACTCTATTCATATAGTTATTTATTAGTGGCTCTTCTTATACCGTATTCGGGAGTAAATTCCTTGCATTATTACACATAAAGCAGTTTTTGAAATGGGTGTAGGTGTTGGATGCCGTGTACTGTTCAAGTAGAAACACATACCCATACCAAAAAGTTACTAAAACACTCAACAATCAGATTTTGTAAAGCCTGATTTATCCGAATAGTGTTTTGTGAGTTTCTTGGTTTTATTAAGTTCTAGTCAAATTATTAGCTGTTTTCGACCAGCTGAACCTAGTTTATTAGCGTATACTTCAAAATAATGTCCTTCATCACACGCACATATATACAAACGTAAAGAATAGACACACAGAAAAGAACGAAGGGAGGAAGAACAAAGAAGACAAGGAAATAAAGAGGGAGAGGTGTGTATCGGCATCGAGGGACAGGAAAGAGAGTTAATCGCCTCGGCAAACACATTGCCGATATATACGCTCGAATATCGCCTGAAAGTTGAGGATGATGCATCATGAGTTCAATCATTGTTATTAAAAATGTAATAAACTATCAATTTTCATCATGATTGCCATTTTGGAGGCCTTCTTCATTGCTATTGATCGTATCATTGTCATTATTAGCGTTGATGTCATCGTCCATGTTCGGTGAGTGAGTGAGATTACTAATCTTATTATTTGCTGTTATTGTTACACTTGTTGCCATTTCGTACGCTGATATGTTCGCTTTTGAAAATATAATATACAGACAGATTGTAAAATCTAAGAAAAACAGATGAATAGTCTCACTAGTGTTTGTTTTGCGCGCGTAGTATAAGGTGAAATTTTAGTACTGTAGCGATTTCATAAATGGAATAAAAGGAGTAGTATTCCCATAAACCATACTCCATTCACACTGGAAAGAATATCAATGTAAAATCTTAACCAGACATTGATTTTCTCAAAAGTAATTGTGGTGACGTTGCTCAGTAACTTTTCCGAGTTCAGATTCAGATGACCTTGACACTACTTGAGAAAAAATAAAAAACTGTAAGGAGAAAAGCAAACCATGATAGTTTCTAACCCTTTTGTGATTACTCAAATGAAAACGGTCAACAAAAAAGCGAACTTCATTCTTCGAAATTCTCGCGTTCTTTGCGTCTAAAATTGTTTTTACTTGCCCTTGATCATTCGAGTTGGATCGTAGAAATTGAATGAGCATACAATTGGTGCCATAAATCACACAACGTGAAGACATTTCCCAATGCTTGTACTACGTGTTTTTTTGATTCCGTTCTAAGTATTTCTTCAAATCCGACTGCAGCTAGACAATTTGTGGTCAGCATAATAGTACCAGAAGCTCAGCTTGATGAATCGATTGAAGCATACTCTTTGTTGACATTGCCCCGAAGATATAAATGAAAAACAAAAAAAAGATTGATGATAGAATGCTCAAGAATTCATTTAAAATGAATGAGCAGTACAATGTGAATATTTATTGAAATTGAAAGGTTTATAAATATCTTTGATGAAACCATTTCAACTGTAAACTTAGAGACATGTGTAATACATGCTATGTTCCCATTTTTATATGTACCACTTGTAGTTTGTAGCTTCGCTATGAGATCTTCTGATGTTTGTTCCGTATTCTTAATCTATATGTGTATTGTTAATTGTAAACTATTGCAAGTTACTTGCAATTTGGCATAGACTGCTGTTTTCTGACAAAAGGCTCATAGAGGTCATCAAGAGATGTTTAAGTAAAAGCAGAGACAAGATTACAATAGGTTTTTGGTATTCAGAGCATAAATATTTTTGGAATAGATCAATACACTGGGATTAGAATTCTGAAAACATAAGAGCGAGCTCAGATAGAGCATTACAAATAATTTTTCAAATAGTGATTGAATGGATTTTGTAAACATTAAATCTGAGACATAACTAGAATTTCTTCTAACGGAAAGGGGGATGTGGTATCAAACAGTTCTATCTAGTAGTGTTAAAAGCGATTATAACGCGAGGTGGAAGAACTCCCAGTATTTTCTTCAAACTTGAGACGACTTTGGTTTTGCAATAAAATTTCTAGCGATAATTATATATTATGTAAGAAAATGAACTAGATTCTCGGCTTCGCTTTGATCGAATCGAATCCGACATTAAACTTCTTTTGCAATATACTGTTGATTTTATTCGATCTACCAAACAAGAGCAGAGTTTTCGGTGGCATGATAATATTTGTATTTCTACAATGTTCAAGAAAACTGTCAACTTTTTAAATGATTAAGTATTAGAAAGTCTGCTCCATCGACAGATATAAGATCGACGAAGTAACCTTGAAAACTGACTGATTCATTAACGGTATTTTATAGTGGATATGTTTACGGCAATGTTGCTGCAACCATTGCCCCGGTAATAGTTTTAAAATATTTCTGGAAACATCACCGTGATGCCTCGGCAGCAACAATCATGGTAACCCTAACGCCATCTGGAAGAACTCTGCAACAAACTATGTACTGTAAGTTTGAAAGCGATCGCTGTTTACATAGTATGACTTTCGAAATTTTATTCTCTTCTTCAAGGCATTATAAACCAATATTGTCAACGCAATCTGACAAGATAAGTATAAGTGTCCCGAACACACTTTAAGAATCTGTTTGTTGGGATAATGCAATTTATACAGATGATAAAAGTATTTAGTACTCACTGTGGGCAAGTTGTTTGTTTTGTTTTTCGGTGTTTTTTTAAACTTTCTTTTTGTTGACTTGCTTGCCGATTCTATTTGTATTCCGAATACTTGACATTTCTTGCAAAGTTCTGACTTCAAGGCTGGCGTATGGCTGCAGTTTACAATCAACTCTTTGAAGATAGGATCGGAATATTCCGGAGTTTCAAGTGGCAACTTGATGTTACTGCATAATCGTCTTCGGATCTTCAAGTTACCATCGCAAACAAATGCAGCAGAACATTTACCTCCACGTTTGGTTTGCTGGCATGGGTGAAAGGAACTATGATTAGACCAAAACTGGCATGGGTGAAAGGAACTATGATTAGACCAAAACTGGCATGGGTGAAAGGAACTATGATTAGACCAAAATGAAACGAATTGCGTGTAAAAAATGTCATAGTTGTCGATGATAAACTTGTCCAGATCGACGTAGACGCTTTTCGGCAAAAATGCGCAGCATTCGTATTGTAATTTTGGTCCTTCACCCAGGAATAATTGATATTCGATGAGAGCGTAAATCAAGAACATTCGCTCACACAGACGACGATCGAGTTTCGCATCTGATGAATCACTTGAATTATTGAAACATCTTGCGAATGATTCAAATCCGAGATGACCGTCACTAAAATGAAAATCACATTTACTTGATTTCTTTCAATAGTGTTTGATTCTTTTTAGAATCGCCCTAGGTCTCATCCATAGTTGAAACAGTTCTTACATATACCAATTTAAGTATAATTCCAATTAGGTCATGAAAGATTTTCTCTGTCGATTCACCCGTTGAGGAACTGATGAAGGCACTTTTGATCTATGTTATTGACATCAAACTGAAACAAGTAGTTAACTGCAGTTTTTAAGAAAACTTCTTTTTCTGTCACAGATGATGAATCTTTTCTCACCCTTATTAAAGCATTGGAGTTTCACTGGGTGCGTTCGTTTTTGCATACAAATGTTTTAAAGTTGCCAGTAGTAACCATATAAAGCATGTTCAACCAAATGTGAAGCTTTCTATATGAAAAATTTGGATTCATCTCCACTACTCTCCCCTTCCCTCTCTCCACGGACAGGAATAAAAACAGTATGAATCCTTAATACCCTGTCACAGGCATCATGATCAGTATCAAACTTTTCCAGACATCAAAGAAATCTAGAGTTTCTGTGGCAAACTGTTACAGACTGTGACAAATGTTAGTCAGAAATATACAGATCACGACATATGTTGTTGATATACAATTACAAATCAAATATCAGCCAAGAATCGGCAGAATATATGAAATAGTTCTTCATAAAATCTCGCGAATATTTAAGAAAACCAAAATGAATAATTTTGCAGGTGCACTATGCTTCGAAATCTAATCATGCAAGAATCGGGTCTAAAGCTTTTTGTCCAAAATTCCTCACTAGTAACTTCTATAAGGATGTGAAACGTGTACATAAAATGCTTTTCAAATATACCATTAAAATGATTATTGCTTGACTAGAAAAATAATTGTTACTATTCTTAATTGATAAGATTGTCTCTAGTCATATAAAAGTTCAGCTATGAGCATTAAACTATAAGAAAGTCGAAATATTGTTTTTTGTTACTATACATAAATTTACATTTTCAAACGTTAAAATGTTTGACACTATATGTAACGGACTAGAAAATTAAAATCTTTTTCTTTGTTTGTTTTACCTGCATATCACTCCTCGAGGAATACAAAGCGAAAGTATGCTTCTAATTCAAACCAAGGCAATAAACAGATTTATAGTTTTCAGCGGTTTGGTATAGATTGGGGTTGATTTCTTAGTATGTTTAAGGTATATTACTCTTCAGCATAAGGGATAGTTATCAAATCTAATATTCAATACTATATTGAGTAAGTAGAGAAAAATCGAATCTGTTTCCATTTCATTTAGAAAGATCTAAGAGAAAGCGATAGATAGAGCTGGCCAATTACACTTACTGTGTGTCGAAACATTGCGATGTTATAGTCAACGAAAAAAATTTTATTTTCAAGGAAAACTTTTGAATACGACTATATTATGAAGAGTAGAATTCTCTTCACCAGAGAATTGTCGATTCATTTTTATGAATCTTGCAAAAATTAAAAATTTTTCTTTAATGCTAACTTTACCTTCCTCATAAACACAAATGAGATAGATTCGTAGGATTAGATATTGGAGCATTATTCTTGACTTTTGAGTATAATTTTCCGGATTCCTTATAAGCAACGGCTAGTAAACCGTGTAGTTTTTAAAAACTATACCAGTGATTGAATCAATTTAAATTCCGAGGGACTACAAATTTTGATGGCTATAAATGATAAAAAGGGTTCACGAATGAATCTATATGCATTTCAATCGTCACTTTTTCATTTTTCACTTAAAGATATACAATTAAAATAACTGAGACGATCTAGCTATGAATAATAAATGCATGTTCATGATCACTTGCTGTGTAAATACAAAGAATGTATTATTAGTTTTAAAGTGCTGAACAAATCACGCTGGGGAAGAGCAATTTACAAGTTTGTATTAGTTCAAAAATGACGTCATCAAACATGAATAGGTAGTAACATATTCTTACTTACCCCGTAGTCGCTCGTGGAAATAATGGATGTAATTTCATGATCATACAGCCTAGTTAATTCACTGTAATATATAATACATGCAAGTCGTTCATTGATGTGCGTGAAATAAGTTACATTAGCATTTGATTGATTGCTTGTAAGGACAATTCGCGGGAGCCAAAGTGTATCTGATGTGGTGATTGACCATAATCGCACTGTCAACACGGCGACATCTATATATAACTAAGCACATTAGCTCAGTGTTTTGAAAATTTGCAGTAGAAAATACTCCAGTTACTTACGAATTTAGAAAGGTATTGCTTTTCTTACTTTATAAAAAAAACAAGGCACACGCTATGAGGGTATTTCGTCAAATAAAACACTGCCTTGTTTCTTTTACAGGTCATTATTTCCTTTTGTTTATGTATATTACCTGTTGGTGAAGGTGAGGATTTTTTCTTTTACTTTAATCGAAGTCGTCATCCGAAATTCTATTTCTTCTTTTAGATTTACAACAAATATTGAGCTATTTTTTCAACGTATTCTTTTGATATTTGGCGGTACTTCATCATTTATAGGAAAGCATCAATATATAATTAAGTTTTGATTTTGAAAATAATTCGTATCTCAATTAACTGGTAGTCTCAAACAACTCTCTCTGATTCAATAGTGACAGCAAAAACATACAAAAAATGACAATAAGTCTGCAATAAAAATTCCAAGTACAACTCCTTATGTAACATAAAGTAGTGTTCCTGCCATGGGTCAGGTAGAAAAATAAGTAATGGTAGCTTGTTCAAGAGAGACTCGACCTCTTCTGATCAAAAATCTATTCATCGCTGGTAGTGACAATAAAGTTACCAATATTAGTTTCACGGGTGTAGCGCAGATACCTTTGCAATATGGCTTATCGAACGCATCTATCGGAATCTTTCTATATCAGAGAGAACATTTTTTATTGACTGGTTGTTTCTGAGGGTAATGTGCTTAATATATTGAATATAATCTGTGCTAGTTATTAGAAACAACTGTAGAGTTCAATATCGAATAAAATTTTCTTTGTCATCTTTGAGTTTCAATAGTTCTGAAACGACATCAATCTTTGATTCTGTCAGTATGATATATCTATGTTATGCCATGATATGAGAAACAAATAAATTATTGTCGACAAAACTAGGAAGTTATCAAGGATTATGTTATGTCAGGAGATGTCTCTCCTGACATAAGAGGACTCTCTGTATCCCTCTATCGTATTGTGGAATTATACAATTGGTAGTCTGTTAATGAAAGAGAAAGTGGATAAGAGAGAAGAGAGACAAAGACATTCTTTCGTGCTTTTTCTTCGTGCATTCGTTTTGGTTTCGTTTTGATAAAAGGAGAAAAGGGAACAATAAAGGAATCAAGTGGAAGTTCTAACAGATTATCAATAAGTCTTATGAAAATTTTGATCAAAGTCGTGTTTGTGTATAATAGCATTCGTCTGTGAATGCACTCAGCATCGAAAAGATTCGATATTTTCTAGAGGTATCAAACGTTCTAAAGCAGTACAATCAAAGATAATAGTGCTGCATGTTATTAAGTCATAAATAGAGTAATAGAGCTTCATGGCTGTAGATGCTATGCCATGAGTCTTAAAGATTCAACTATCTGGAAATTTTCGATACTATTCGATACATAACAACCACATGTGATGTCGCTATGAATGATAATGATTTTGGAATTTTAAAATATATATTCTTGAATTCTAAATACAAAAAGAGATTGCAGTATGACTGCTTCTTCAATATTACTATTGCTAGTGTTCACTTCTAGTAAGAAAGGCTTACTTCATGGCCTATGCTGCGTAATGAGAAATCTCTTCAATTGAATATGAAATTAAGGACGAAGAAAATATAATGGAGTAGGTTTTTGCTAGTTTCAACGCATTTGACAAGCAGTTTAAAAATCTAGTTTTTAGCTCCTTCATAGTAATTCATTTTCTACAATACTCTTGGACGCTGCAGTTCAAAATACTCTTGTCACTGCCTAAATACAAAGGTTAACATACATATGTTTCATCGATCATCTTTGAATTCCTAATCGCTCCAAATATCAATCGAGCTTTTAAGTTCTGCTCTGACCAAGATCAATGCTTCAATTAATATATCTATTATCGATTGATAGATAATATTATACTGTTTACATGCATCATCTTTACTAGTTTTTCGTTTTACTTTTGGGCGAGAAAGAGATTTGAAACCAATAGATGACGGTATTATGGGATACATTTTGGAGAAAAATATTTTTTCAAAAACCAGTCATCATATCACTTTATACAGCCTTGAACTATCATGGAATAGATAGTAATTAGTACTTGAATAGATAGATTATTTTATGTATTTCGAATTTTGAGAGGATACAGTGATAAGCTTTAGTGAAAAAAAGTTTAAGTTAGTATTGATTCCACAATCTTGAAAATTACATCCAACGATATAGAATTTGACGTAAGGTCGCGTAGTACACTTGAAAGTTCAGAAAAAATCTTTAATAATGCCACTAACTATTGTTCCATCTTTTGACTTCGTAGACAAATTATTGAGTAAGTATCAGTTATTAAAATTTTGTTGTCATAAAAAACACTAATTGGAAAGAGTTATATTCGACAGTGTTGCCGAAACAGACTTGAAAAATTTTGTTCAGTATTTGAAATAGAATAGAATTTTTATGTCTTTCGTCTCATCCGTTAATTCATACAACCACTATTTCTAGCAAGTTTTGATTGAATGTTTCTCGAAAGGATCAACATTGGAAGGAGAACATATTCTATATTTTCATACTAAATAATGAAATTAACTTAAAAGATAGATATAAATACTGCTTAAATAATGTTCTTTCAGAAGCAACATGGCCACCAAGATAAATATACACTCCATAGGAAAAATACGTCAATGTAGTTAAACAATAAGATACTGTATCATTGCTAAAACATGTGATAAAATTAAGATGCACTTTGATAAAGCATGATGACGATTTGCACAAATAGAAAATGATGGTTACATTTTTAATAGTTCAATTCGTTAAATGCAAAAGAGTAGTTTTTAAACTTATAGATCTAGTATTGAATTGAGTACTACATCTAATGAAACAGTATAACTGTATGATAAGCCTCACTAGAAAAATGATCAACTTACTGCGGGCATTGACTTGAGGCAGATTCAATGTATAATGGTAATCAAAAAAGTGCCGAATACTTAAATAATTCATTGTTCAAGTTCTTATTATATTTTAATATATACTTTCCATCGCCTGTTTTCAGTTTCATATGATTGAGCAGATTTAGCCATTGATGCTCTTCTACATAAACGTCAAATGCTTGATGAATGATTTTGACGATATGCATCATACGATCAGGTAGTAATGATAGTAGAGCATTATCGACAGAATTTGCGAAATCAAACACGGTAAGAGAAAACGGCGGTTGCGTTGCTAAGTTCACACACTTTTGCACATCATCTTGATTAGCAACACACAGATCTGCATGCATGCATGAAGCTGAAAGATTAGACATTCTAAAAATATATAATCAATAATGTTACAGTCGAAAATTTTTAAAAAGAGTATAAATAAGTTATTATTAGGATAGAAAATCTGCTGGGTTCTAATTCCTCTTATGTATTTTATCAAATAGATATGTACGAATACACATACAGACAACTACTGTTCTACATCAGACCAATTAGAACAGAACGAAATGTGCATACATGTGTAATCTCAGACATCCAGGGTAACCGAAAGAAAAAACGAATACACCAAAGAAAAGACAAAACGATCGAAATATGTCATATTAAACAAAAAAGAATAACCTCATATCGAGGAAAAAGAGAAAGAGAAGGTTGAATATCGATCTATATGAAATCAAGGGCAAAATAGTAAACAAACAAAAACATGAGATATATTGTGAAATCAGAGCAGCTAACAGTCGTAGTCGAATGTTTTTCATGCTCATGAATCACTTGACTAACTTAAGTAAGAATATCATGGGATATAGACATACTTTTAGATCTTGTACGGAAAGAACGCGTTGAAAATATCCATATGAGAATTTTCTTGAAACATTAAAGTTTAAACTTTGCGTTTACCTCTAGTTAGGCAAAGACCATTGCTAAGCGATTCCGATGGTGACTTAGATCAAACCTGAGATGGATGAAAATATTTTTTTGAAACTTAAAATATCGTATAGATGCCGTCCAGGTGCGAATTCAGACTGGATTGCGTCTAAACGAGAGCTAATATAGATCTGCTTCAAAACGCAAAAAATGTTTCATCTGAGCTGCGTCTTTATGCGTTGGATTGCTGCGATTTTGACACAAATGAAACGCGGCTAAGATGCATTTTCATTCAAAAGATGTTCACATGGAGGGATATCGCTTAGGCAGATCTTTTCTTTCAATAAAGTTGTTATCTACTGCTTTTTACGACGCAATCTTTCTATTTGTCCTTGAGAATCTAGGACCAACTCTACTTTACTTCAACGAAAGATGTGGTAATCAAGGAAAAATGAAGAAGAAAAACATGCATAAAATTATTTATGCCTTGTTTATTCTCCCCAATCTTCTTTTGATTTGATCTACTTTATGACCCCATGGCAAAAAAAACAAGGATATATTCACTGCGAAACGCGTTAATGCTGGCCGATCTAACGCGTTTCGCAGCGTTCCCCATGAAGAGAAGCGTATAAAACCCTTTTCCCACTTACTCAAAACGCGTTTCGGAAGCAGAATTCCCGAATGAAAACGAAAATTTTATCGTCTCGCGGCGTTTTTAACCGGTTTAGAAGCTACGAAACGNTAGATAGATCGAACAAAGTTATGAAGATGCTGAAAATTTCAACTCAAACGGATGTACCGTTCTCGAGATATGCAGCTCAAAGGTATTGGTCCTGAATGAAAATTAGAGAAATGTTTTTTGAAAACTTTTTCAGTATTTTTTCGTTTTCTCACGAACCGTGTACGTTACCGCCGAGAGTTTTTCACCATGGGTACTATCGGTCACGGGCTATCTTCTGGTAGTAATGAAAGTTCCCTATCGTAAATTAAAGTTTGATTGATATCATGAATCATTTTCAAAATGCATCCTCAAGTGTATACGGCAACTTAGTCAAATCAGTGTCATAGAAAGAAGTGATCGCTCTGCAACGCATTCGATGGAAGTAGTGCCGATTTCAGAAGATTTTTGTTTAATATGACTTCTGTCAGCTAAAATCTCTCTCTGTCTCATTCGTAGAACACACAATTATGCAGGAGAGAAAGAAATAGCTATGAAGCAAATAATATCGATCGTGGAATAAGAGAGAGAAAGGGTATAAAAGAGAATAATGATAAAAGCTAGAATCAATAATCAAGCAGAAATAGGACGATACGCTTCTCGGTACATTTTTTTCAAAGCGATCAGACCGATATACTTTTAACAAATGGTGACTCAATCTGTCAGTGAATGAAAAGAAGTGTTTTTAGTGTCATACAAATGTAATTCAATTATACGCTCTTCGTAAAGTATAGATGAGAATGGATGTTTCGTTAAAACAGTAGGAAAATATTCAACGCATTTCATAAAATCGAGAAACAATGTAAGATACCAAAAGACACAGATTTCTCATCAAAATGGGTATAAAAGCTCACTCGTCGGCCAAATCATGCTCTATTTGGTCACGTCAAGGTAAAGAAAAGAGTACTTGCATATTTACTATATGCTATTTCTATCTAAGCTGTGCCAACGGAGGTTGCACTCACGATTTACTATGAAAACACCGAAAGAGAAAATGTCGAAACAAAAAATGTCGAAAAATAAACTGTCGACGCAAAAAACACAGAAAAATAAATGTCGAAGTAATTTATGTCGAAGAAAAAAATGTCGATCATACAAATCTTCGAAACTTCGAAGATATCATCCTGAAACAATATTGATCTTTCTTACTTAGTGTTATATCTACTAAAGTTATATCAATTAGTTAACACTTTATCCAATAAAACCTTGCGTTCGACGAATATTCTAGAACGACGAATAGATACAGAAACAAAGAGCACAATGGTGGTATTGTTTGAAATTCGTCTATATATTATGCTTTATTTTCAATATCTATCTACACACTTTCCTACTTTTACTTTTTCACTTCTGCAATATCGAGCGCTACAAATAGCATATCTTTTCTTACTTCCAATAAAGGTTATGATTTATTGGTGAAAGATGATTTCACTTATAAAATCAACAAACGAACATGTTCCAAAATATACTGGATTTGTAAAACCAACAATTGCAATGCGTATGTTCATACAGATGTTGATAAAAATTTTCTTAAGTCAAGTGGTGGACATAATCACCTTCTGGAACCTGAAGATTTACAAATAAAAAAATTTCGACGAGTTCTGAAAGAACGAGTCGTCAATGAAACAACACCAATACCGAAAATATTCGACGAAGAGCTTTCCAAAGCCGAGTTTTCACCCGATGTTCTTGCAAATGTACCACTTATCCATCGTATTGGTAAAATCTGATTTAAAAATACTTCAAAAATGTCTTGAT